>APFE031193165.1:18929-86058 GCA_000404065.3 Pinus taeda | reverse complement strand
TTTTTTTTAAATGTATATAGATATATAATAAAAAAAATTTCCAAAGGCCTAGTGGAAAAATGGAGAATCTATGAATTCTATGTTGTGAAACACTTCGATTGTGATGAAAAAAAATTTGACGAAGACTCAATGACCAAGGGCCAAATCAGACGAGCTATATGTGCAACGATTGAGCAGCCAAAAGATCGAACAACTATGATATAAATGTAATGAATAAAGTTCATATACTCAAAAGTTAAATACTCCAAAAGACTTGGAATATTAATATTTCCAATGAAGATACAAGAATATATATTAAAATGTATGAATGAAAATATGATAGATTACAAATGAGGTTCCCATTTATATATATACCTAGGTAGGTGCCCTTTCACGAATAGTCATGCTCTTAGAGACATTCCTCTTGAATACTAATAACTGTTTAATGTACTAATTAATCATTACTATATTTACATTACTTTTATATAAATTATATTCATAACATCATATTCATATAGATTCAGTGGAGATTGGGAAACTTCATCTTCCATAATAACTATGCTTTGGATTCATATTATGAATAATAATTTGTGATTAAAGATGATCATTCACCTGATCTTTCCATTTATTCCCCTTTCACCCATTGTCCTAATCTTTTCACTGATTCCATTACACCTATCACATATTTCGATGATATTGTTTTTAATGGTATTGAATCTTATTATAGTCAGAAATGGTGGAGTGTTGATTTCAAATTAAAAGAAAGCAAGTAAGAATCTACTCATAATAATTTATCGCATACCTCATTTTGTAAGTGTGAAGAAGCAAAGAATATAACTTTATGCTTTCAATAATTCCCCCCTATGATTCATCAAATCATGAGGATTCCCTTCTCGCAGATGAAAAATTAAATTCTGATCATGGGTGTCTCAATATATTCATTGCTTCATCCAATAATGATCTTGTGTATTTCATTATTGATTATTCCAAGCCACTAGTTTTTGATGATCTACCTTCAAATATCTTGGAACCATGTCAATATGTCGAGACACTTCAACCGATGTTGATGTTTATGTCAAGATCTCATGATCTTGATGGTTTTCCAAAGCATGATCAAGTTGACATTATTCCTCAGGAAAACCCTCATGAGTCCATTGCAAATGTTGGAAATGAAGTTATCTCTCATTCTCAAGATCCTTCACCTATTTACCGTGATCCCATTTTCGAATCGTTGGAGGATTCATACTGGAAAGCCCCTATGTTATACACAAGTTTTTATATGTCTTCATGTTTTCCAAGACTAAAAGTCAAAATAGATGTTTTGATATGAGAGTCTATCAAGATGTGTGTAAACGTCATGATGCATCATCAGAATGTTTAGAACACACTTTCTTGTTGTATGTTTCTGCTCATGTTTTGTGCCTTTGAATTCTTGAACATGTTACATTTTATCTTTCTCATTATGTGCCTATCGTAATGATCTTTCTTATTATTGATTCCATCACCAATATAGGCTAGGTAATGCTCTATTGGTTGCAGTAGAAATTTTATTTTACGTAAGCATGCCTTATCCTTTGTTATTTTAGGAGTAGGGTTAGCTTAGTTAAGTTTGTTTTTCTTTATTTCTTTGCCTTTTGTTTTATTCTTTCCTTCCATTTGCTCCATAATAAGCCTTTTATGAAATTGTGTTTTGGTTTTGAAATAGGCATTGCGAACTTCAATATGATATTGTACAGTTGTCAATATTTGGCTTTCTGTCTATTCCTTTCTTTGCATGGACCTTGTATATTTTAGTCTATGACACTTAGAAATAAAATACGTTATTTCTCAAAGAAAGATTTAGTGGATATGTGATGTGAAAATCTATAAATATGACCTTCTTCTTAGTCAAATTTTTATGTTTTATCAATTTTAACTTGTCAACTTAGTCCAATAAAGTAAGGAAGGGAGGAAACTTAAGCAAGTGGATTGCATTTCATAAGTGTATAAATATCCTTCTCTCAAGGGACAACCCTTTCTTCTCTCAATAATTCAAGGTCCCTCTTCTACCCCATAAAATAATAAGTATCGAAGCACAAGTTTATACATAAATAAATAAAGGGTGAAAGAAGAGAAAGGCTTCCTGTGCATGGAGATGAAGAAAGAAACTTCATCAAGGTATTGTCTAGATTCGATGGCAGCGAAGCAATGTTTTTGTTCCTGAAGTGAATCTGTTGGGGTACTATCCAAGATTGTTGGTAGTAGAGCAACACTAGAGATTAAAACTAAGACTCTGATAATTCTTTTCACTTGAAAATATAAATACTCCTTATCCCCAATCAAAACAATTGAGTTTTGACTTGCTTTTGTTAGTCTGTTTTCGATGAATAGAATGAAGTAACTATATCTTTAACTTTCACTAAGTAAAGAAGATATGGTGATCGATGAGATGAACAATGCTTCTTGAAGAGATAGAATTGGCTTACATATTTAGATCCATATAGAGAACTAGAGTTCTACCAGTTCATTGCCAAGTGTTGTAGCTTCTATAACTCCACTCCAAAAATTTTCCTATGTTTTGATTTTGGGGCCTACCTTTTGTTCATATGGTCATCAAGTGTTCCTCTTTTTGTTTATTATTGATATCAATTTTCTTTTCATGCAGTTCTTATGGTGACTTCATTAGGTTGTATTGATGCTTATTAAGTCGTGTATATAGCAATTGGACAACTTTTAAACACAATCCAAATCCTCCCTTGATCTTACACCAATTGTTGACCTTCCCTCTAGGAATTGTGCAATCCCCTACAACTGGAGACTAAGAAAACTCTTGAGGATTTCAAATTTGAAATCCCTTGAATATCATAACTACACAAGCCTGAGAGACTGGAAGTCACTGAGCATGTAAGTTGCACAATCACTCACTAAGAGTCAAAACTACGCAGCTAACTGAGGTAGTGGATTGTATAATTCGATGCCCTTGGGAATTGAACAATTCCTTCTTCCAGTGATACTATGTAGTTCCTATGAGAAGGAAATTGTACAATCCTATAAAATAGGGAATTCACAATCACCTATGGAAAAGTGGCATAGAGTTTCTATTTTCGATCTTAGGACAAGTGTCCCTTCCTCCTTGATTTTAGGCATGCATGTCATAAACCCTAACTTGACCTCATGGGGGCTATATCTATATAATAGATTATTGTAGATCTCATTTTCACACTTGAAATTGGAGCTCTATCCTTCCCTGTGATATCAAGGAGATTTGGATTTGGTTTGCAACACTTTTCTGGGTAAGTTTCTCATGTGTCACTTTTTTATGCTTTTTTTTATTGCTTTTGTCATTTTTGTCTCTGTGGGTATTATATTACCCATTTATTTTCATGGTAGTTGGATTTTCTATTATTATTAGCTTGTACAAGTGTTTTTTTCATCCGTCATTCAATTTTTATAAGTGTCGCATCGCCTTTTATTTATTTTTTCTTACTAGCAGTTGTCATTGCTGGGTCTTTTTGTGCATGCCTATTTTTCCTTTTGCATGGTATTTTCTAGACTGTGATGTTGATTCATATAACTCACATTAAGATTGATGTACACTTTTTCTTGCCCCATCATTAGATCTCAATTTTTTTCTCTCTCTTTCCCAAGTACAACTGTACAATACTTGAGTAGTTATTGCCTCTCCAACTACACATTTCGCAACTCCAAGGCTCAAGCTCACCTCTTGACCTTTGATACTGCATAATTCATAGTCACTAGCCTTCCTAGTTGAACCTTATGCAGTTCCGATCCTCAGTGCCTAGCCTTTGCCTCTCTCCTACCTAGTTGGGGTTATGCATTGCATAGTATCAAGCCTCAAGCTTCCTCCCTATCTACTGAGACTACGAAGTGTGCAATTTCAAAGCCAAGTTTTCCTTCCAAAGCCCAGCAACTATGCAATCCTCTTGCTTATCTAGTGCGTTACTACTTTAATGTTTATTGATGAACTGATATGCTCAAGTTAACATGTTTTTCCATGAGTGCATCTTTTGGCTATAGACACTGCAGGTTTTGACCTTGTCTCTTTTTCATCAATAGTAATCATCATGCCTCCTAAGAGATCAAGCTCAAAAGAGACAATAGAGAGAAGTTCTGATGAAGCGGTTGAGAGCCCTCTAGTTACCATTCCTATTCTATTTGATACTCAACTCTTGATTGAAAAGTACTTTGACATCACATGTCATATGGTTAAAGATGCAATCATAGCTACAAAATTCAAGGCATATATGGAGTAAATATAGGTGTACATTAACATCCAACCCTCATGCTTTCATAGAGCTTCTTGTAGGTTTCTAGTTCCACCTTTCACAGATGTCATCAAATGGATTCTGCAACACTTGGATATTAAGAGCATGACCTTCAGCAGTGTCAGTGAGAAACAACTTGCTTCCTTTTTATCCCATAATATTCACTTGATGTATCACTTGCCAAAACAAGATGGATATTTGGATCTACACTTTTATGTAGTCACCAATTATTTAAACACCATGTTATTAAGACATCGGTAAAAGAGTCAGCTAAGTTCCGCCAGACAGCCAGTAATACTTACCAGACTATATCTCTTCTAAAAGTGTTCTAGTACTTGATTGTGTTATGTTTCCAAATAGATGGATAGAATAAAAATGAAACCTTCCCTAAAGGATGGGTTTACATGATGCATCAAATTTTCATGGAGGGGAAGATATATAACTGGTATGATATTTTGGCTCAACAACTTAGGATTAATGTAAATAATGCAAAGAATCCACCTAAGGGAAAGAAAGCTAAATTATACATGTTTACATACCTTGCAGGTGGTATATGTGCTAATAATGTATTTCTTGGCATGGACTAGAAATGGACACCCAAGGAGTCTCTTGTTCACATTCATTACAAACTACTTTCAGAGTGCAGTTACAAAGGAGTTGTTGAAAATTTGTATGACCACTTCCTCAAAGTCTTCTACTGGATAGTCTTTGAAGAGGAACCCACTTCCAGGTCTCGTGAGGCAATGGACTCAGTATCAAAAGTTGCTAATTGGATTGCCTCACGATATGGTACATACCTCAAGGTGTTTGGCTACTAGAAACCATCACATTTGTTATCGAGGTGTGCCACATATAAGTTGGTCATGCATGTGGTTATATATCATCTTGACATAGGATTATCAACAATAATGAAAAGGAAAAAGAAAGCACCATGTTCTTCTTTTCCTTTGTAGGTGGGATCCTACGAAATCAAGAACCTAAAGGTTGTAAAAGATGAGGGAAAATAGTTAGAGAACTTCAAGTTTGGCATGATAGATTATAATCAATTTGATTCCATAGGTATTTTAAAGTAGCATTGTGCCAAGTTACATTTCAACTAGTCTTGTAGGACCTACTCTAGACCATAGGAGGAGAAGATCAAGAACTTCTATAATGCTTTTAGGCCTTGCACACTAGGAAGCCAGACAGGCCCTTCCTATGTGGCTCCACAATAGGATACTACTCTGGAAGAAATGAAACTAGAAAAACACAACGATATAAAAGGAGGGTTTCTCACATCCCAGTAGAGGCGAAAATCTGCAAGTTCAAAATGGATCCATCTATTTTGAAAGTGACTACAGCATAATAGATAAAGAGGAAGAATCATTGAGAAGAGTAGAAGATGCCAGAAGAGGAGAAAGTGTAGAAGGAGGAACGAGAAAAGAGAGAACAAGAATAAATATGGATGCAAGAATAATTAAGAAGGAAGGGGGAATAGGAAAATAGAGAATTCGAATAAAGTTAGATGCAAGAAGAAATTCTAAAGTAAGCATAATAAGGAAGAAATAAGTAGCTACAAGAAGAAGAGAATAAAAAGTAGTAGGATCAAGAGATTTCTCAAGAAATTGAGGAGCTAATAGTTATCCAAGACATGGAGGTAGAACAAGGGATTTAGAAACAAGATTGTTGATCTTATTCCCAGTATAAAACAAATCATCGCTTCTACCCCACCTCCTCCTATAGATGGAAAATCTCCAAGTGATGAAGAAGAAATTTCTCCTTTATATGATAGCTAAATAATGGATTTTTTTAGCCTTACTTTCAATGAGCTTCAAATAAAAAATTTTAAAGCAAGGAAGATGCATTTCTCCAATGGCCTCTATAGCATAATAGATAAAGAAGAAGAAGCATTGAGAAGAGTAGAAGATGCAGGAAGAGGAGAAAGTGTATAAGGAGGAACGAGAAAAGAGAGAACAAGAATAAATATGGATGCAAGAATAATTAAGAAGGAAGAGGGAACAGGAAAAGAGAGAATTGGAATAAAGTTAGATGCAAGAAGAAATTCTAAAGAAAGCATAATAAGAAAGAAATAAGTAGCTACAAGAAGAAGAGAATAAAAAACAGTAGGATCAAGAGCTTTCTCAAGAAATTGAAGAGCTAATAGTTATCCAAGACATGGAGGTAGAACAAGGGATTTAGAACCAAGATGTTGATCTTATTCCCGGTATAAAACAAATCATCGTTTCCACCCCACCTCCTCCTAAGATGGAAAATCTCTAGGTGATGAAGAAGAAATTTCTCCTTTAGATGATAGCTTGATCATGGATTTTTTTAGCCTTACTTTCAATGAGCTTCAAATAAAAATTTTGCAAGCAAGGAAGATGCATTTCCCCAATGGCCTCACACATCTTGATTTCATTAATATACAAAAGGTTATTGTCATGGATACCAAAAGAAATCCTCAAACCATTGTCGTAACTAATTTGGCTTTTGCAGGAGCTTCAAAGGAAAATACAAAGTATCTAATGGTAGAAAAAAAAAACAAATGGAAAAGGATTTGGAAGTTGAGAGACAAAAAATAGAACAACTCCAAGAAAAAATAAAGAAGTTGTTTTCCACATATGTGTACTTGAAGGAGCCTCATGCGGCTATGTATTGTGAATTTCAAGCATTGGGAGACACTATGGTGAATATTTATGAGGAGTTTATCACCATGTATAAAGCAATTGACCCCTTGCATGATGTGTAGAATAAATCACAGGAAAATTCAAAAGCTCTAAAGGTCATTCATGAAGCCATCACTACAATTCATGAATGGAGAATGATGTACAAAGGTGCACCATTATAATTAGAAAGGAAACCAAGGAAATAAGTTGAGTTGGAGAAAGTTGAAGCTATAATGCATATACAAAGTAATAAATAGCTCAGCGCTTTCATAGCCAACATCTTATCTTCTTATGCACAATTGTGCAATAGTGTGGACTCCCTAGTGAAATCTCATAAGATCCCTTTAGTTGGGTCATTTATAGAGGCATAGGGAAGAAACGTGATCAGGAAGGAAGTTCTTGAATACTTGGACCAGCTAAAGCATATTGATACCAAAAAAGGCTTATATATTAATAGACACACCATGAAAAAATATATTGGTGGCCCTACTAAGATCAATACTATGTTGTTCTTATTAAAGAAGAAGACACAAACTGGTTCCAAAATTGTCTACCTAGATGCAATGGAAGCTAGAGTCTGCTTTCAAATCCTACTCTTATTACAGAGTTTGAGGAGACTATTGCACAAGACAAATCTTGGAATCACTATGTAATTGAATATTTACAAATTGAAGTTGATGAGCTACATTTTCCTCAAACTCAAGCTTGATATGTCTAGCTTGTCTTATTAGGCTCTACCCACTTTTGTCTCATGTGGGTTTTTGTATTATTGTATATGTAATAAAATATGTAAGTGGAAGTCCAAGTGTCACTTATGGAATATGAATATTCATTGGTTAGGAAAAGAAAATAGGAGTCAAAGAGTCATCAGGGAAGTTCAAAGGTCATAATGGGAGATGAAAATTCATCTCATTTTTTATAAATAAACCCTCATAACTCAAGCTAAGGGCTTGGAACTGAAGGCTTGGAAGCTTCATTTTGGAGCCTTGGCTTCTCTAGTTTAGCATAGGAGGAATATCATTCTTTGGAGAAGAAAGTGTTGGCTTCATGTCCCACTATTGAGGCTAATGTCTTGTCAATATACTTGTATTTCTGGAACTTTCACTTTATAATAAAAGCTTAGAATCAACACCTCTTCATGCATACATCTTGAATGTCCTAAGACTATTCTTTTTATATTTGTGATATTTGTTGTTTCATTTATGCTAATTCCTATGAACTAATTTATTTTTTTAGTATGAATCTTGTTGAATGCATTTTTTTATGTTATTACGATCATTGTTATCGTGTGAACTATTTTGTAAGTTAATTAATGATTCTCTTGTATTGCTCGTGCATCTCTTCTAAGCTAGTATTATTACTTGCTTCTACGGGGGTCATTTATTTCACTTCAATGTGATGGAAATTCTCATGCATTACATTTGATACTTCAAAAATTTTATACACTTTCTTTCACCAAAGTTATATTTATATCATTTTATGTGTTTATTGTAGCCAAGGCAAATCTTTGAAACAGCCACATTGGAAACCAACCGTTTTTCCGGTTGGGGCTCCTACTCCAAATAGTGTGGGGTCTAATTGGGACTTCAAATCAGGTAGATCCCTTCCTTGTTGATGCCTTCAAGCATCATAAACAAGTAGTTCTAACACTTTCAATCTTCTTATTTCTTTCACTTCGATTTGTCCTTTGAAGGATGATGGCACGATTTTCTTCAATATTACTCTTTGGGGGCCTAGAATTTGTACCTTTGCTGGCTAGAACTTCACCTTCTTCTTTTACCTTCATCTTTAAGTGAGAAATATATTGATCCTTTTCATTAATAACATTATTCTTCTTTTCAATTTCCTACAATTTCTCCTTCTATGATTCCTTGAGCCTATTTATTTCACCTAGAGTTGCATCAAATTCCTTTTCCTTTTGAATATTTTTTTCTTTGTAATTCTGAACAAATTCCTCTCTTTGGCTTGTCAATATTTTCTCTTTTTTTTCTTGCTTCCTCCACTTCAAATATTAGGAGAGAAAATTCTTCTTTGATTATATGATATTTCATTTATGCTTTCTTAAGACCACTTAAGGAACTGATCAACTGTCTCTCCAATATCACTTTTGATCCTTCTTCTTCATTAATGTCATATTCTTTTATCTAATGATTTTCTCTATTTGAATCGTGATCATCATGATATTCATATTGACCTACATGCTTCATTGAGTAGATATTTTGAAGCTTCTTCCAGATCTTTTTGGTTGATGAGCATTGATCTACTTTGGATTTCATAGAACATGAGAGAGCACTTAAAATGGAATTCATGGCTTTTGAATTGTACCTTATTTATTCATCAATAGATGTATTTGTAGAAACAATAGAATGACATGCATCATATCCAAGCACTCCCAAATAGGCTTCCATTCTACCTTTCCAAAATTTAAAGCTTGATTCATCAAACATAGGGACTAGACCAGCCTGTTTCTCTTTATCAGTTGTAATAGGTCCCAAAACTTGTGCACTACCAGAGACTTCCTTTGAATGTTTGGATGTGTTTTTCCTTGATTTTCCCATCTATGATCTCATGAGATATGCCTTCCAGTTTTTAGGTTGTAAGTAAAGGAACCTTGACCTGATATCAATTGTTGGAATATTCAACAATATTGAGAGAGGGGGTGAATCAGTATTGGGAACCTTTTAAAAATTTTAATCATGTCATGTAAACATTAAACAATTAAGAACACCTTTGAATAATGCATAACAACATAGAAAGTACACATAATATTTTTAGGTGGAAACCCTTTCGGGATATAAACCACTGAACTTTTTAATATAACTATTAAATATTGAATCAATAGAAAGCTCCAACTTCCAAGTTTCTCTAGCAACAACTAGAAGGATGTGTCAACCCCCTGATTTATTAGCTCCAACTAAAAGTGAACCGAATGGATGCACCAACACCCTAGTTTTATTCACTGCAACTGAAAAGATGCTTTAACTCCCCATATTTATGGTAATTCCCTACTTGATCCTATCATGCTAATTTTAATTAGTGTTCAGTTAACCTAGATATATTGACTTACAATTATTAAGTAATATTGGTATAAACCTACACTTGTGAATTTATGATTTTATTTTACTAATATGAATTTTATTATTTTTTATTATTCTATTCCCAAGGTGTCTTCTCAAATCTACTTTTGGATAAGATATGGTTTTCTCTAATTTATTTATAAATTAAATATCCATATTTCTATTTCCAAGGTGTCCTCTCAAATCTACTTTTGGATAAGATATAATGTATTTGCTAATTTATTTCTAAATTAAATATCTATATTCTATACCCAAGGTGTCTTCTCAAATCTACTTTGGATAAGATATGGTAAGGAAAGTCAAGGATATTAAAATAAAAGGATGAGCGGGTAGTCATGAAATTAATGATAGGCGGTTCAGGTGGATGGGAGGAAGAGACATAAAAGGGGAGGATGAGAGGGGAGGGGGGAGATCAGTAATATTTTTTTTGGCATTGGAAGATTTTATTTTGGGGGGGAATGTGGAGAAAGAGAAGGGAGATAATGGAGAGAAAAATGAGATAACTCAAACTTCAATCTATTGGAGAGTGTTTGTTTTAACTTGGACACACTACAGCTGGTTAGACTTGGGCTCGGAGGGATAGGGAACCTGTTGAGGTTCCTTGGGCTAGGAAATCATTCCTAGTTGATTGGGAGGTAAATTCAATTGGGTAGCCAAGAGGAGCATCCCAACCAAGCCACTAGAACAAGTATCTTCCATTTGTTTTTTATTTATGTAAATGGTTGCACTTGAGATTTCTCACATGTTTAATATGTTGTTAATTGATTTTTTCTTGTATGTATTTATTAAGTAAATGTAGAGTTATAAACATGATATATTTTCTACTTATTGTAATTCAATTATATGATAAATTTGGTTTAGTTAGAAGACCTAGGTTAGGTCCTCACACATGGCAAGTTGTTTTCTTCCTCTGGTTAGTAGTTTAATTTCAATTTTTTATCCATAGAAATTATGGATGTTGAACATGTGTGAAATAATATAAGTCAAAAATAAAAAATAGGCATAGGATAGGCCCAATACCCAATAAAGTTAATAAAACAATTATCCAATAAGGTTAGTATAGTATATGTATGTAGATATAGAAAGATTATTGGTGTACTATGTATTTTAAAAAATGGAAATTTTATATATAAATAAGGGGTTAATTCACATAATTTAATTAATTGACTAGTATAAAAAAAAATTAAGTTAATTTTTTTAATTAAATAAAAAATAAAAAATAAAAATAAAATAAATAAAAACAATTTATGTTAATAGGGAACCCTTGAGAATTAAATAGTTGGAATACGATATGCACCAATGTAAGAGTTCCTTGAGACATTCATTATACTCGGATAAATACATGTTTACCAAGAGTTATTGCCCACCATAAATTATGTAATTCATTGTATAAATTTAGATAGGAGTAAATAAAAAAATAAAAAATAAAAAAGTATCCAGATTTACTGCGGTTAGTGTCCACCAAAATTTATGCAACTTGTGGCAGAAACATCTTATAAAAGAATTATTGACCTTGTAATCAAAGAAAACCTAACCATGTGTTCAAGATGGTTGTAATTTCTTAATTGAGAATTAATTGGAGTTGGTTTCCCATTTTAGTTTCCAAGGTAAACATTGTGTTCATTGTGCCTTGGTTTCCATATTTCTATGTAAGAAACAAATATGTGTCTCAGACTTAGTACAATATATTCTTTATATATAAACTACTACTTTAAATTGGATTAATGACATTGGTGAAAACACAAGAATGGTTCCAAATTTCATTCTAGATTAGTATTTGAGTATATTAAACCAATTTATTAATTAACTTTAATATTAAATTAAATAATTAATAATGGTTACTAAATAAAGTAATTTGGTGTTAATAAAACATTAGAGCATGACTCAAAAGTACATTTCACTAGTAACCTGGCCAGTATTAAGAGAAAATTTATAGTAGCTTACACATGAGAGGAGATCCTTCGGGATCTCATCAATATTAGTAATGATTGTTTACAAACATAGTAAAATAAAACTTATGCCTATCATTTTTGTGTATGAGTCGAATAAGAGTAGACAAGTCCTAATTTGCATTGATAAGTCTCTTATGGAGCAGATAATTGAACAATTCAAAATGGTGAAAATGCAGGGAAATCGAGGTCAAGTAGGATCATCACAAGGACCTCCTACAAATAACTCATTGCCATCACTAGAGATGGCTGTCATCTTACACTCCCTGGAAGCAATTAATGAGACTTTAATAGGGAGCCAAACAACTGAGGTGGAAGTGGAGCACCCTCCATCAGGGTTAGGAAATCTCGAGGGATCAAAAGACTCTAATAGAGAACCTCCAATAAAGTACATTACTAGGGAGCTCTAAAATATTAAGCTCCCAGAGTTTGTTGGAGGTCATGCCAGTGAACAAGCAGAAACCTGGTTAGAGGGAATGAGAAGGTGCTTTGCACTAAGAAATTACACTTCCAATTCAAAAGATAAAATAGTGATATTCTAACTCAGAGATAGTGCCCTGAACTGGTGGGTTAACTTAGAGTGTCAACTACACCTCACTCTTGACACAGTTACCTGGGATTTATTTAAGGACAGATTCATGAAAAAGTACCTACCAACATATCATGAAGAACAACAAGTAGGAGCCATCCATGATTTGGTATAGGGAAACCACACGATAGAGGAATATGAAATTAGATTCATGGAATTGGTCAAGTATGTATCCTACATGGATACTGATCAGTGCCAAGTAGATTGTTTCATTTATGGATTGAATCCTAAGATTAGGGAAATGGTGTGAATGTGGAAACCATCCTTATTTGAAGAAGTTGTTGAACATGCTCACTATATTTAAGATCACTTAGACTTAAAATGTGGAAACAAAACCATTTTTCCACAACAACCAAGTTTTATGGGGAAGGTCCCTCGTACCTTCTCCAGGAGAGGAATTTTGATGGCACCACCTTTTGGAAACAAGGTTGTACCTAAAACATTGAAAATGGGGATTTCAATGGTTTCCAATGTAGTTTCACCAGCATCTTCAAGGTATCATGCAAATCACAGTTAGACGAGAGGAGCCACAAGCATTGGTAGTGGTCTTAGGGGAAGGAGCTCTTTCCAAAGAACTCCAAAACATTTTGTTCAAATTCTACCTCACATTAGTTGTTTGGGATGTGGGGGACCTCCTTACTATCATGACTATCTTGAGTTATACATTGGTAACAACTATAGCGAAGGAAAAGCACCAATGAGGGGAGCACGTAGCCACTACTGAATCTATGCAGCAGTTGATAACCAACAAGTTGAACACCAATCTACCATACTAGAAGCCTTGGGTATGATAAACAATTTAAAAGTTAAAATTTTGTTTGATTTTGGTGCTACAGATAGTTTCATTTCACTACTTGCATTAAAAAAATGTGGGTTGACATCCTATGAGCAAGATGACTTTAAACAAGTCGAAATGGATTCTAGAATAAAACAAGCAGTAGGACCTAGTGTTGACCAATGTCATGTGAACCTTGGGGTGTTTATAACTAAGTTGAAGGCAAACATCACGAAATTGGGGATGTATGATGTAATCATCGTAATGAATTGGCTAGAAGCTCATCGAGATTTAGTAGACTATTTCAAAAAGAAGGTGATTTGTATAGATGATGAAGGTAGGTCAATTGAGATTTATGGTATCAAGAGAAGAGTGTCCCTACAATTCATCTCCACATTGAAGGTAAAATGTTGTCTCCAGAAAGGTTTTAAACTATATGTGGCCGAGGCTTTAAGTGACCAAAAAGGACCCTCCCTAGATCAACACCCAATTTTGTCAGAATTCGAAGATGTTTTTCCCAAGGAATTTCCTGGATTACCACCTGTGAGAGAGATCAATTTCACAATCGACCTAAAACTTGGTACAAAACCGATATCTAAGACACCCTACAAGATGACAGCTCGAGAACTTTATGAGTTGCAAATGCAACTAAAGAGATTTTAGACTTGAGATTTATTAGACCTATTATTTCACCTTGGGGTGCACCGGTGATTTTTGTGAAGAAGAAGGATGGTTCCTTAAGGCTATGCATATATTATAAGGACTTGAATCGAGCCAAAATAAAGAATAGATACCCAATACCTAGAATATATGATATATTTTATCAAATGAAAGGAGAAGTGGTTTTCTCAAAGATTGATCTACGATCTTGATACCACCAATTGAGGATTAAGGAAGGTGACATCTCAAAAACTGCATTTTGGACTCATTTTGGGCACTATGAGTTCATAGTTGTTCCATTTGGTTTGACCAAATGCACCAACAATATTCATGAGTCTCATGAATGGTGTGTTCAGGAAGTATTTAGACCAATTTGTGAAATTATTTCTGGATTATATTCTCGTGTATTCCAAGAATGAAAAGGAGCATGAAGAGCACCTAAGGGTTGTATTGACTTACTTAAGGGAAAATCAATTGTATGAAAAATTGTCAAAATGTTCCTTCTTTCAGAAGAAAAATCATTATCTTGGGCACATCATTTCAAGAGAAGGGATTTCAGTTGATCCAGAAAAGGTAAAGGCAATAACAGATTTCCCAGTGCCAAAAAATGCTCATGAGGTGTGCAGCTTCATGGGGCTAGCAAGTTATTATCACAGTTTTTTGGAAGGGTTTTCAAATATTTCAAAACCCATCGCCACATTACAACAAAAAGGGGTTAGGTATGAATGGACATATGAATGTGACACTGCATTCACCGAAATAAAGAGGTTAATAACTAGTGCACCAATCCTTCGAGTACCTAACATGGAAAAGGACTTCATTGTCTGCACAGATGCTTCGAAGCAAGTATTGGGGGTAGTGTTGATACAAGAAGACAGAGTAATATCTTATGCATCCAGAAATGTGAAGAAACATGAAGGGTTGTATGCTACCCATGACTTCCAATTAGCAGCAATGATGTTAGCTTTAAAACTATGGAGACACTATCACGTTGGGAGAAGTTTTGATTTAAGAACTGACCACTAGAGTCTGAAGCACCTCTTCACTTAGAGGGATTTGACTGCTAGACATAGGTGGCGGAGAAAATTCATGATTGAGTATGATTTGGGATCTCAAACATTAAGGGAAAGGAGAATGTGGTGGTTGATGCACTAAGAAGGAGGCTAAGAATCTTCTCCCTAGTACCCTTAAGGGTTAATTTTAAGGAACATGTTTTGGAAAAACTCTTTGAAGATAGTTGGTATACAAAGTTTATATCAATACTCTAGAGTGGGAAGAAGATAGAACTAGAGTTTGAGGGTTATGTCCTTGAACTAGATGAACTATTAATATTTCAAGGGAGAATGTCCATCCCTAAGGAAGGGAGTATAAGAAGAACCATCCTTGAAGAGGCACATAAAGAACTCTATTGTGAATATTCTAGAGTGAAGAAGATGTATTTTGACATGAAGAAACTCTTCTTTTGGGTAGGCATGAAGCATGACATAGTCAAATTTATCGCCAAATTTCTTGAATGTTAATGAGTGAAGGTTGATCATCGCCATCCAATGGGACTCCTACAACCGCATGACATTCCTATGTCTAAATGGGAGGTAATTTCTATGGATTTGGTTGTGAGTTTTCCACTCACATCACAGAGGCACAATGTTATATTGGTTGTAGTTGATAAATTTACCAAAAGTTCCCATTTCATCCCGGTGAGAGACACTTATGATGTTACTGATGTGGCACGAGTTTTATAAGAAGAGTTATTTGACTACATGGTTTACCCATAAAGATAATTTCCGATAGAGACTCTCGCTTTACATCTAGGTTTTGGACAAGTTTGTAGTTAGCGTTGGGAACTCAGTTGACCTTGAGC
This sequence comes from Pinus taeda, assembly GCA_000404065.3. Taxonomy (NCBI): domain Eukaryota; kingdom Viridiplantae; phylum Streptophyta; class Pinopsida; order Pinales; family Pinaceae; genus Pinus; species Pinus taeda. Next base: position 70,258 of record APFE031193165.1, on the reverse strand, counting down.
AATGCATATCATCCACAAAATAAATGAGCATACTGAAAGAGTAAATAAGGTTATGGAAGTGTTGAAGCCTTGAAATTCGTTGTGACAACATGGGGGATAGCCACCTGGTCCAAACCTTAAAGAAACTCCTTTTCCATTTGGATAGTGGCTTTCATTGGGGATAATGGGACCAGTTTCCTAGAGAGTATTGATTTGATAATGTTGTTGGGATGGTATAAGATATAACAGAGAATGATTCAACTAAGTATAATCTATTCTAAATAATAAACACATGCATATATCTTAATCTAGCATCATCTAACTACAAATATACTTGGGAATAAACTAAGATATGTGATCTATAGAGATGTCTTAAAGAAATTGGTATTAAAGATCATTCAACTGCCAAAAGAAATGAAATCATTAATGATATTTTTTTTGGATAAATAGTTAGACAAAACAATTGATAAAACTATATCACATATAGTAATTGTTCATGTATTCAATACAGAATCAGAGCTGAAACATCATACAAAAGTGCAATAATGTAGAACTATAACTCAGATTTTCATACATAAGACAATCAAAGAAAGAGTATTGCTAATGCATAAATAAAACGTGATCATACAATAAAAGTACCATATATGAAAGGTCCTGCTCATGGGCTTAGCAATATTGATCCACTTTCATCCAATCAAATACACTCTAAGAGTACATAAGTACAATTTCAGCAGAGCGTGCTCAATATTCAAGAAAATTAGATCATGTTCCAATAATTTTATCAAAACCTTCACAAAAATACAAAAGTGTAATGTCTTGAAATGTGTTTTTGATAAAATTCTAGACCCCTCTCTAAATGCATGAGAGGGGTTTAAATACTATAATACATGCCTCAAAAATAGATTATTACAAAAAAGGTTGAGTAGGTTTCAAACAGCCTTCCTCAGAGTAAGCAAAAATAAAACTAAAAATAGAATTAAACTAACAACAAGCTTCTTTCAACTTGAATTATCTTAGTCGACTAACTTGATTTTTGAGATTGTAAATCCTGAACATTGGTTTGACCTGAGGTGGTTGGTCGATTGTGAATTTTAACTGTCCTGCAAATATGGCATCTGAAAGAGCTGGCACCATTTTTTGTGCAGAGGTAGTTAAGCATCGCAAATTCATCCACTGGCTATGTGGTTTTACTAAATACTACCAGTATGTCTCCCAATCTAGTTTGGTCAATTGGTCTGAGTTGTTTGTTTCCACTATTGTTCCATTTGTTTGATATTTGGGAGAGCCCTTGGTATGCATTCTTTGACAAGGTTGGCATTGTGGAGGTTTTCATTAATGGCATCAATTATGTTGTTTGTTGCACTTGTTGTTGTCGTTGTCACCCTTTTTGCCTACTTTAACCATGTATCCCAATCTGCAAATAGAATGTCTTTATGGGATTCTTATATTTTTGGTAGATCCACCTTTCTTCCCTCATCAGATTCCTTCCAGGTAATAAATTCAGAAATCTTTATATGGATTTCTTCATATTCAAACCTCAGATCAATCACTTGGTTTGTCAATTTATCACTTGTATCACGATAAGGATTAATCTGTGAGGTTTTCTAGTAGAACACCTCTTGTTGTTGTATTAATAAGGAATTTAGCTTGAATTCTTCTTTGATGAACTCATATGTTTGAGGGCTATCTTTAAATCTATCTACCATGGCCTACATTTGGCAAATCTATGAGTCCTTTTCTGACATGTTTTCCTGGGATTGTAACCTCATTTTCTCGAATTCCCTCTAAAGCTAAGCTACCCGTTGTTTTACTTGCTTATTGGTTTTCTCTTGTTCTAACTATTGTTCAAGCAAAAGAGTTCTCTGTTTTTTTTATTTTAACAGCAATCAAACTTTCATTGCTTTATCAATGGTCATTGTGTCATAAACTCCTACCAAACTGTGACAACTTCATAAGGTTTTCAGATGGGTCAACAGGAGTGCCTTTCCACACAACTTTCATTGATTCATTATCTAGAGTTGCAATAGTCGTGGTGTCTAATTTCCTCTTATTTCTTTGTCTATTAACTATAGCCTTATGTGTATGGCTATAAAATATGTCGAGTGGAGGTATCTCTTTAATTTTTAAGACAATTTTAGAAGTGGGAAAAGTCAGAATAACCTCAATATCTTGAGTGTTTGTAGCCTTTTGCTTTGTTGTCTTTGGATTTACTTTGTGTGGACTCTGTTTGGGGGTCTGAAATCCATATGTTTCCTCAAGACTTGTGCATGTTTCAACTTCTGATTGAATTGCTCCCATTCCTTGTCTAGGTCAATGACTGAATCTTCCCTGTTTGAGTTGAAGTGGAGGCGACCTCTATGTGTTTCTTGGCCAAGGCTTGTTTGGTCGTTTCATTAGTATTTCCTTCTATATCTTTCTCATCATCTTTATTAAGATTCCCTTCTCCATTTTGAGATTGTTTCTCTAATCGTTCCAACTCATGAGTTGATTTCTCTTGAGTTTCCTCATCATAATTTTCCTTTGAACTTCCCTCTAGGCTCACACTAGGAGTTAGTTCTCTTATTGGTTCAATTTGTGATAGGTCTAATCAGACCTTTAACCATTTTTTATTCTTATATACATGAAAAGAATCAATATCATCTGGGCTGAACTGTAATGATGCTAAATGTAGGACCTGTGCAAATGATTCAGATCCTTCAAAGAGGTCATCAAATGGATCCTCTTCATGAGTAAACTATTTGACCTGAACCATGGTGGTGAAGTCTTCAGCAACTTGATTTGGGCCATACTGTCTCCTTGAAACTGTGGCCAATTTTAGAGATGTAATTTTCTCTATTTATTTTACTGTGTGCCCATAGTCATGTAGTGCGAAAGCGCCACATCATAATGGGAAGGTTGGTCAAATGGATTTCTTCTGCTCCCTTAGGGCTCTGGCTAAACCCCCTGCTGTCTGGTAAGCTATCTCTCTGGCCAACAACTTTTCTCGAACATAATATGCCATAAATGTCATTAAAACTCATTAAATACTCACTAAGATCTTTTATTATTGCCTTTATTATTCATTTAAGCCATCGTATCACAAACATGTAAGAAAATACTTCAAGTTGATGAGTTTGAAGCACATGATGCCAATTATGCAATTGCAATAAAGATTATCGCAATATCACAACATCGCACTTTTGGTTATGCATTATATCAAAGTTATTTAGATTTTTGCGAGATGCGATGTGAGCGTTGTACCTTTTATCACTTTGAGCATGTTTTGCTTAAATGAATATTTATTGCATAAAGTGACCTTTTACTATGCGCCAGAACTAACCAAAGTTATAACAATTATCACATACTTCCATCGGGTCCAAGTCATATCACATTTCGCAACCTTTCATGGTTCACAAGATTGGCATTTGTGTAAGTTCTGCAATGTGATGATTGTTTGGCTTGTTATGTCGCAATATTGCAACTCATGTATTCTAAGGATTTTTCTTGCTTGTGCTTTTGTGAATGTCGTTATGCAATTGTGATAGGTACTTTATTTTAAAGCCTTAATTTTAATGAGAAGTTTAATGATACCATAAGTCTATTACGGTGGTCCCTCTTATCGCAATTCGTAGATCCTGATTGTTAATTAACTAGTGACACACATGATCCAACGATATGTGATAAAGTGAGAATAGTTATTTGGGACTTTGGCTTGATACCTTATGTTTATTTAGAAATTTATTTCTAATAATTCAAAAAAGAAGTGCTTAAGTGCTAAAAATTTTAGAGAATCTTTATAAAGGGTCCCCATTTATCAATAGAATATTAACTATTAAATCAATAAAATGGGGGGGCTGTTGAAAAGTACAACAGGAATACATCCTTAGAATGTATTTCATGTATAATCATGCTCAGTGAGAAAGGTACTTACCATTGGTAGAGTTTTCCTATAATAACAGTTACCACAGTTCAATCAGGATGCCTCCTTATCAAGCTCTTTTTGGGAGGCCATGCAAGATGCCATTAAGTTGGGAAAAGTTGGAGGACCGAGTAACAGTTGGGCCTGGATTGGAGGAACATGTAAGCCATATTTGACAATGGTTAAAGGAAGGACAAGATATACATAAGATTTATGTTGATGCACATAGGACTAGTCGAAGTTATAAAGTAGGAGACCAAGTTTTTATTCATATCTAACCCAACAAAAGCTCCATTCAGTTTGGGAAAGGGACGAAGTTGTCACCTCAACTTATAGGACCTTTTAGAATAAATGAGAATATTGGACTAGTGGCCTATCGTCTTGTACTACCACCCCATTTGCATAAAACTCATGATGTTTTTCATGTATCTATTTTATGAAATTATGTTTTTGATGAATCTCACAAACTGGATTGGAGGACATTACAAGCCTCAGATATGGGAACCGTAATGGTCAAACCATTACGCATATTGGACCATAGCATTCTATAACCAAGATGTAGCATGGTGGACTAGGTTAAGTTCTAATGGGACAAGTATAACCCAGGATCTACTACCTAGGAGGATGCAGAGACTATACATCGTGACTACCCCTCACTTTTTGAGCATCTGTGATTCCCATTTTGATTTAGATAGCTACTTATGCTAAGGATGTATTTGTAGTTCCATGTTACTTTATTTATGAATGTTATGTAATATTGATGAATTTTAGTTAGACAGATAAAACCACTTATATAAATCATTAGATATATTAGGTATTGTGGATTAAAATATTTGATGTATGATTTACCTGATGTATGACTTACTTGGTTATGATTTATCTAGTGTATGACTTATCAGAGTTATTGTTATTTGATGTATGGCTTATGGGGATATGATTTATCTAATGAAAGACTTAGCAAAATTATTATTTATCTAATGTAAGATTTATTTCCAGTATGTTGTTGTGAAGTAAAAAATTGACACATGGATACTAGACTTAATAACGTGATGATTAAGATCACTTATCTATATATATTTTGTTGTTATGTATATGCATGAATGAGAACAAACCTACATATTGGAAAGAACTATATGATAACCAAGATCTACTCTTTCGATGGGGAAATGTTGAGACATCCAATGAGGAATTGTATGATGTACATTGTTCTATTACATTTTGTCTCTACTTGATATGCACTATTATGACATGGGTAAAGTGTAAATGGAAGGTCGTAATACTACCTAACTAGATTATTCAATGACAAGTGTTGGCTTAGGGGGTCCTGACCCAGGTTTAGAGTTAGTTGTGCCAACCAACAAATCCCTACACTACTAGCCCTTTCAGCAACAATCTGCATAGCGCAAGCTGCAGTCTCACCCGAAGCAGTATGGGGGGGATACAAGAATCAAGGTTCTACATCCAGAGGCTAGTGTGATGTCTTTTAGCTCTTCAGATCTGCCTTCACAGAAACCGATACACTCCTAGGGCACACTGTTGCAACTCTGTCAAAATGGCCTTTAGACCTTCGCGAAGGTCTACGATTAGTCTTAGTGGATCTGTAACAGCCAATCTATCTACTTAGGCACATCAGAAAGTAGTCCTAAGTTAGGGTTCATGCAAATTTACTTAGGTTATTAGTAAATCCCATAGAATTCATCACAGACTTCGCGAAATTAATTAAACATGTATTGCATACATCATTAATAATTATTCAACAGAATCACTCATCATTCAATAAATATTTCATAAAATACTTTATTCATTGATGGCATATATCATAAACATAAGTAAACAAAAATACGTAAGAATTCTTCATAAATTGTCTTTATTGATCTTCAATTTAGGACTACAGTGTCAAAACTACCTGGTGCACTCAGTTGCAGGGGTTCGCGCACTCAATTGTAGACTCTACCTAGGCCTTTGTGCACTTAGTTGCAGAGCCTTTGTTCTCCTATCTAACCCATTTTTATTTTCTATCACTTCTCTCCTATCTATGCATCGCTTCCAAAAACATGCCTTAGAATCTCTAAGACACACCTATTTATAACCTTTTTCATACAATACCATGGTCTGCAAACCATGGGTGGATCCCAAAACTGACTCAGACTTTACATAAAACAAGGGGCTAAACCCTTTTGACTCATAATCATCTATGTGCTTCACATCCACAAATAACCGAGACTTTACAGTAGTTACAAGAATGTATCAAAACTTAGGTTATCTTAACCCCAAAACTGACCCAGGGGACCCCATCCCAATAACAAGTATCCAACCAGTGTCGTAGTGTGGTCCATATTAGGGTGTTGACCCTAGTTTTAAGGAGGGGTGGAGGAATTTCCCACCGTGTAACCTTGAATCCTAGAATCGTGGGAGGGCAATGATGGACATGCTCCCCTAGATGTGTGACGACCATTACTAGTTTCCTGCTGGGGAAATTAGGTCATTATAGTTGACGACTCCACCATATTGGCTTTATTAGTGGTTAGATCGATATAGTCGATGTCATAGTATATTGTAGCAAACGATGGATAGGAGGTTATAGGTTAGTTGGAGATTATTGATGGGAAGTAGTATCATTGTTTGTCTTCCTTAATTTCACTACTATATCTCTTTCTATTTTGTTATGCCCTAATGTCAAAGTTTTTTCAAACTCCTTGTGTCATTTTCACTCCAACTTTAGGACGAAGTTCTCTTAAGGAGGGTTGTATGTAATGCCCTACTTGATCTTATCAGGCTAATTTTGATTAGTATTTAATTAACTTACAAATATTCAGTAATATTGGTATAAACCTACACATGTGAATCTATCATTTTATTTTACTAATATGACTTTTATTATTTGCTATTATTTTATTCCTAAGGTCCCTTCTCAAATCTACTTTTGGATAAGATATGGTCTTCTCTAATTTATTTCTAAATTAAATATCCATATTTATATTCCCAAGGTGTCTTCTCAAATCTACATTTGGATAATATATGATCTTATCCAATTTTTTTCTAAACTAAAATTCCATATTTCTATTCTCAAGGTGTCTTCTCAAATCTACTTTTGGATAATATATGGTCTTCTCCAATTTATTTCTAAATTACATGTCCATATTCTATTCCCAAGGTGTCTTCTCAAATCTACTTTGGATAAGATATGGTAAGGAAAGTCAAGGCTATTAAAATAAAAGGATGAGGGGATAGTCATGATATTAATGATAGGTGGTTGAGGTGGATGGGAGGAAGAGACATAAAAGGGAAGGAGGATGAGAGGAGAAGGGGGATATCATTGGTCTTTGTTTTGGAATTGGAGGATTTTATTTGGGGAGGAATGTGGAGAAATAGAAGGGAGAGAATGGAGAGAAAAGTGAGAGAACTCAAACTTGGATCTATTGGAGAGTGTTGGTTATAACTTTGACACACTATTGCTAGTTGGACTTGGGCTTGAAGGGCTAGGCAATCTGTGGAGGTTCCCTGGGCCAGGAAATCATTCCTATTTGGATGGGAGGTAAATTCAATCAAGTAGCCAAGAGGAGCATCCTAATAGAGTTAGGAGCATCTCAACCAAGCCACTATAACAATTATTCTTCCATTTGTTGTTTTATTTATGTAAATGGTTGCAATTGAAATTTCTTACATGTTTAATATGTTGTTAATTAAATTTTACTTATATGTTTTTATCAATTAAATTTAGAGTTATAAAAATGCTATATTTTTTGCTTATTGTAATTCAGTTATATGATAAATTTGGTTTAGTTAGAATACCTAGGTTAGGTACTCACGGTTATTAGCTCTAATTGAAAGGATTCTCCAACACCATAAAATATCTAACTTTCTTGAGCACTACCCTACCACCTTAAGTGTTCTCAATAATTTGAGGTAGACTCTAATATCCACCAAGTTGCACCACTCTACCACCCTACTCAGAAAGCCACCACTTTCCTGAAGTTTCTAACCTTCGATTCAACATAGTGGACCACCTTTCATATATTTTCAAATTGGATCCACCTCTACTCAATATCAACATAAACAACATCAAATCATTATGTTAATTATAATGATCTACATTACTATAAAAGGGTCCTTATAAGAAAACACCAACTCTCTTTGCTTACCAAAAGGTTCAAACCCTAGCTCAGCAACTCTGTAGCACTCAACTCTCTCTTCTCAACAAATGGATCTACTACTGCGTAAAGTGTATATCCATTGGGAAACCTTAGCATTGTAGAGATAGATCCACAATACGTCTCTAAGTTGAGATCACTATACCAATAGCATCCTACCAAACTTTGTCAATATCAACAACTTCAACTCTAAATCTATGTTATTAGCACTTAGTATTCCTATTAGCAATGCATAACCATTTCAATAGACTAGCTTTCCGCATCATAAATCAACAACAACAAAGTACACAAAATCAACCTCATTGTCTTAGTCATATAACAACATTAGTCATCTACATTAGTGTAACATATGAAGTGTTTCAATACTTACTCAACTCCAGTATCTCTTAGATAGACAATATCATATATTTTCACCATACAAACTGTCAATTTGGCTTTCAACAATGATCAATGCAAGAGTCTAACAGTCATGTCTTCGCAATACCATAATTCCCATATGGATCTCCATGGGATCAAACCTTTCTATAAATCATATCTTCATTGACAAAAGAAAAGGAAACAACATTAACATAGAAAATAGATCAAATGAAACACTAGTTGTACTCAGCCTTCACATACAGTACAATTAAGATTTCAAAAACAATCAATCACACTGTCATTGTGCATGTACCACTTTTTCACTTTCTTTTGCTTCTGCTACTATGGTCTAACCAAGTCTCTTTTTTCTCTTTAGATCAAGTCTTAATCTTATTTCATAGAAAATCTTGTGACTATGGCGTGACCTTCTCCTTTTTTGTTGTTGATTGCTTCAGATCTTCCATCAAAACTATCCTTGTTGAGCCTTAACATTTTTGTGTCAAAACTATCCAAAATAGCCTTCAAATAGACCTTCCTTAATGAATAAATCAACCCTAACTTGGGTTCAAATGTGGCCTTACTGTTGAGGTTTAAATTTTTCCTCTTACAGGCCTTGTATGCCTCTCTTTTGTGGTTGCTGCATGGGTCTAAAACAAACTTCTTACCATGGTAAAAATAATCCATACTCGTCTTCAAAAATTTTGCCTAACTAACATCATAATTCTGCCTTAAACAAACCTTGGGTATGGTCTCAAAAATCTTCCTCCAATCTACCCTACATCCTCAATTTTGACCTTAGAATAGGCCTTAGGATCTCCTACTAGATGAATCAAAATTTGGTCTAGTAATAACCACATAACAAGCCTCAGGAAGGTTGAGATATATCACAAAAAAATGGACTAAATAAGTTTAGATGTTCCCTTGGTTTAGAGGGGGAGGTGCGAGTTTGCCTCATATTTCCTTCAGAGCAAGGCAAAAAATGTGCTCATGGAACTGGATTCAATCTTCTTGAGGGGTCTGAAAATAGCCCTTAAGAGTGGTGCCAAAATTTTGTCCTCAAAAGCATGTTCACAATCTTGTACTATGCCCAGAGTAAGCCCTTAAATAGTCCACATAGATCTTTGCCTTATCCATCAAATTCGCCACAAAAAATATGAATCATATATGCCCTAATTAACCTTAGAAACTCACCCTCACTCTCCAGATATGCATGCTACCCACATCCTGAGGATATCTCAGATCAAAATACAAGATTTTACAAGTCAAATTGATGAATTATGAGAGAATATGGGTACCCTATATATACACAATGAAAGGGGGGCCAAATTTCCCTAAATCACCTAAAGTTGGAGTCAAACGACCTTTAAATAAAAGATAATTCCAAATAGATGAATGGATGACCTTAACTCAACTTGGGAAACCATTTTCATAGATAAAAATCCTCTTTTTAAGGGCCAACTTGGTCAATGATTGAAATAACCATGACCCACAAAAATAATCCAAGAATCAATATATTTTTTTCGTAATTTTTAATGCCAAAACTTGGATCAAAAATATCATTCATATGTAGTCACCATGACCTCACTTTCGGTGCTACAACTTTGAGAAGGTGTATCTACTCAACCATGAGGAATTACATGGCAAGCCACCTACCATTGGAAACAAAAGGCATGACAATTACTATCATTCTATGATGGCCTTGCATGCAAATTCATTGATGTTTTCATTCAATTTCATCATCAAATGTGGGGCATCATGACCACACCACAAGGGCTTATAAAGTTTTGGGTTTCCTTCGCTTCCTTCCAGGACTTCTTGTCCATTGGAGTTTCTAATTATGCAATCTACATAAGTATATTAAGAGCATTCAAAAACTAATTTTGGCATCAATGACAACACCATTTAACAATAAATTACTTACAATTGTGGAGCCTTTTAGTTTTTAAACTTTGTGAAACCTATTTAATGAAAAAGGTATTGTTGACAGCGTCAGATAATCCATCAACACTAAGAGGGTCTCCCTGATATGAAGTCCCAATTAGACCTCAAACCTTTTGGGATAGGAGCCCCATTCGGATATCGGCTCGACTGCCATTATGCGTGTGTTTTTATCTTGGATATCAAATGTGAATAAACATGTGAGACCGAGTGTAATATGTTGGAAGATTGAGGATGCGATCAACTCTCCATTGACAGATTGCGGAACATGATATAAGAATACAACAACAACATGCCTTAAGGAAGCATCAGATAGTTGAAACTAACTAAGATATACACAAAAGGAAAGTGTTAGCAATCAACTGCGGATTAGTTCACAATCAACCACTAATATTAACATTAAATTAAGAGCAAAGATTCAAAGCGAACACACAAGCTGCATGAAAACAAATTAGTTCATAAACATGTAACCGATGTGTAAACCACATGCATACATAATTGAAATACCAAAGAGACAATATAACAATAGAGGAATGCACAGGAATCAATGCATGAACAAAAAAAATTCTCATTAATATTGTTGTTCATTCAAATACATGTACAACAAGCTCGTCCAAACCCAATAGTGAAATTAGAATAACTCATATCATCTTCATAACATAGAACTAGCCTCACAATCCCTCCACCTACATGTTATAAAAAATGAATGTTTTCAACTCCTCAATCACAAAAATAACAAGCCTATTACTGACGTAACTTAAATGCTTAAAATCTCAGTAACCAAATACTTTAATTGTACACTTTCTAAAAGTAATTTTACTTTTTCTTCACTAATATGCTCTAACTATTATTAAATTTAATATATATAATATTTAGATTTTTTAGTGGGTAATTATATTACATGCAATATTTTTAGAACGAGAAGAGACCCAACAAAGCATTTCATCAGGATCGCATCATTTCCTTTATCATGACACATTTTGACATCTACACTGGATGACAATACAACAGGCATGCATCTATGACTAACTACTAGAAAATAGAGAAAATCATGTTTAGTCTTATCATGCCACTTATAAGAGTCATTCGTAATAATGACATTCTACCAATAAAAAAGTCCAGGTAAAAATTCATGTATTCAACCTTATGAGAGTCATTCATAATAATGACATTTTACAATTAAAACTTCAAAGTAGAGATGCATGTATTCAACTTCTAATTTATTATATAGAGTTATGTAGAGGTACAAACTAAAGTGTTAGGTCTACCTCAAGTAAATCATTGTTATTGCCATAGTTCAATCATTGTTAAGTCTCTTTTGCTCTAGAAGTTACACAATGTCTAAGAATAACTAAATATAAAACATTTGGCCTTAGTTGGCGAGTTTCTTTGCAATTAATATGTTATTAAAAATTACTTACTTTTGAATTAATTTTTACAGTGGTTATTCTAATTAATTTATTATTAAAAAATAATTTTATTGGTTATAAAAAATATTTATTTTAATTAACTTATACTTTTAAGTTGTGAAAGTTATTTCAATTATCTTGTAATTATAAATTAATTAATATGCCTTTTAAGTAGGAAGATTATTTCAATCATTTTGTTATTATAAATTTTTAATTAGGATTTAGAAACTTATCGCTTTTTAATATTTTTATAATTAGTATCTAAGAATATTATCCTAATCAACTTGTTATTAAAAATTATTTTTAAAATAGTCTTTGCCTATTTTAGTTGCGACAATTTCTCTAACTCATTATTATTAGTTTTTTTATAAAAAATGTTACATAATTTATTAATTTAAAATTTTATTTAGAAATATTAATTTTTATATAAAAAATTAATATGTTATTGTTTGAAAACTAAAAATTAAAAGTTTAATTTTTAGAGTTTCTTTTGATTCAAAATTGGTTATTTTCTCAATATAAAGAGAAAGTTAAAAAAAAACAAATGTTGTAGAGCAATTTAGTTCTTGTCATTGCAGTGAGTTAGAAATTATGCTCCAAGAAAGATTGTATAAAATATTATAATTTAAATTGGTTAATGCTAAATTAATTGTGGTTAATTTGCAAATTGAATCTTTATAGCGGTACTTTGGCAAGTACTAATAAATTGAGATGTGAAGTGGATAAAATAATTGCTTTCTTAGACACAACACTTGCATTAATTTTGATGGATAATAACCATTAGTAAGTCTACACATTTATGGTTTTAGCTCTACATAAGAGGTGAGGAAAACATTATAATGTTGGGAATTAACCTTCAATAAGCATATTTATCGACATCTTTTTCCTATCCATTTTAGATGCAAAAACTTGCTTAAATTATGGTAGAGAGTAATTGATGGTAAATATGTTATTTACTTTAGTATGAGCTATTTTGTTTTTGGATGGTTTTCCCACAAAGCTTAAGAATAAAAGTCACTACACAAATATCTAAAAATCATGCATGAATATTGCAACCTTATCCATAAAATATGTGAGACAAATATCCACATGGTATTATATTGTGCAGGTTCTACACTAAGGCCTTCAAATTATGGTCCAATCAAATGTTTGAAAAATAGTTTTTCAATAATATTGGAAAAGAAATTATTAGTCCTAATAACTTAATTTTCAAGTTTTTTATAAAATAGATAACAATATTTTTTGGTTGAAAATTATTTACATAATTTAAAATAATTTAATATTTTTAATTTATTAATTTAATAATGTTTGCTATATTGATGATGAGTAACATTTATTAATACTAAATTGATTTATTAAATTTTGAAAAGGTAGAGAGTTAACTGGAAGAATTAACTTATATAAGCTAGGTGTTCTAAGATCATCATAGTTTTGTTGAGTTAAAAGGTATGAAGGTTGGTGTTGGGAGGAATTTTTGAAAAAAAAAAGATTTAACCTCAAATATGTAGGACATTTTAAGAGAAAATGTTTTTCATTTTCAACCCTCTTAGTGTCACAAAGTGACATACTCTTTAATCTTAAGGTTTTTTGGGAATTGACCAACACCTAGTTTCACTAAAGAGATCATGAGAATTAGTTCTTATTTTCACAAGGTTATTTTATTTTTTACACTTATTAGAAGAGAGATGTTTTTAACCTTCTAGAGTAGGTTTGAGAACCTTTTTACAATATCTTAATTTCATTTTTCTCTTTATCTCTTTATAGCACTACATTTTCTTCTTAAGTTTTGGTACATTAATATTTTTAATATTATTTTTTCTTTTTAATATTAACACCCCCAATGGTTTAGTCAAGAGTGAGCATCTTTAGGGATAATGCCATCCCTACTTAAGTCGGAGGCAATTATGACTATTGTTTAAAGCATCTTAGGAATCCTCTTCTCTTCTATGTTATTTAATTGGTTCTTGCAAAACAGGTACCTAGTCATAGCTATGTTTTAGGGAAGGATTACATCTTTGAAGAAGATAGGATAAAGTGTATTACCTTTAATTTTAAGATTATAAGTTAAAATATTTTGGATCTTCTCTATATTTCTTTGCAAATCCATAGAGATATTGCATCTTCAAATTTTTCATCCATATAAAGATAACCTGATTAACTAGAGTATGGCAAAGGAGTTTATTTCTTATCCCAAATCCAAAGGTCTAAACTTATTTATAGTTGTTTTCAAGCCCATAATAAACTCTCTACCCTCCATTTATCATTTTCTCAATGTTATAAGTTGAAATTGTGATGACTATGGATTATAATATTTTTGTATGAACACACTTCCTCCATGTTGATGTTGTCATATACGAAGATATATTTGATGATTTTATTAGATTTAATGATCATGTTTTTTTCTGTCAATATTAATAGCCATAGGCATATTTCAGCAAAAACATGTAAAAAAAAATATTGGTTTAAAATATCTTTACTATAAAAACAATATCATTAACATTAAAAAGGTATAATAAAAAATTATATTAGTAAAGGTAAGAGATACAAAATCATTACAATATGCTAATTTCATATGTTTTTTGTGTCTAGAAGACTAGCAATTACGTTGATATCTTGTACTCGTATGACATGAGGCCAATTCCAAACACTACCACTATAACCTCTAAATGTCTATATATACTCCTTTTGCAAGCACAAATTGTTCAAATCTCTTCACAAATAACACTTATAACAATTCTTTTTCAATATTATTATTAACAATAAAATAAAATATAATACCACTTGAAAATAAATCCATTAATTTAAACATGGCCTAATGTAGGATTATCAAGTTGGAAAGCCTACATTCACTCAAATATTATCGCCACAATTTCCATAAAGATTTTAATTAGTTTAAACTTTGCGTGATGGAGTGCATGATCAACTTAGACATTGTCAAGTGTACGAAAATCCAATTAAATATTTATAAGAATTATAGTAAATATAAATCATTGAGATTTTACAACTTCAACATAATAAAAGTTCGGTATTATTTAAATGTAATAAAATTTTAAATAATAAAAAGTTTTGTATTATTTAAATATAATAAAAGTTTTAATAAAAAATTTAATTATTTAAAATTGGTATATTTTTAATATAAAAATTAGAAAATATATATAAAATAGTCAAATTTAATAGGTTTTAGAAGATAAGTCACCCTTGTTTTTATTAAAAGATAAAAAGAAAAAGTATTATTTAATTATAAAATTTATATCAGAAGAAGGAATTATTTATGGCAAAGTAAAAAAAATTGACATATATGGAAGTACAAATTCATATAAATAATGATCAATTGTATATAAAATATAATTAGCATGGATTCATTTTAACTTTGGATCTATCAAGTTCTTATAGTGATCAAATCACTCAAGATGCAAATCTATTCTTTAATGCAAAATTTGAGGGAAGGTTTGCACCTAGAAAGATTTGATTTCTCATTGTTTTTGTTAAATTTGGTGTTAAAATGTTAGCACTAGCCCCTTCATATTCAGAGGTAGGAAAATCTCTCTCTCTCTCTCTCTCTCTCTCTCTCTCTCTCTATCTCTATATATATATATATATATATAGATATATATAATAGATATATATATATATATATAATGATGATACTTTTTCTCTTCTCTTCTTTAGACACACATTGAATTATTTATATCATTAATATTTTTTTAAATGTTACATCAACTTCATTTGAACTAGTTACAAATCTCTCTTATACCTTGAATTGAAAAGAACATGCCAATCAAATAAGAACTCTCTCGCTCTTTCTCTATCTCTGTATATTTGATGTTAAAATCATTTAGTCAAAGTGCATATTGAAATATTTGATTTATGACTCAAATTATATTTTTTTGCTATTAATATTTTTAAATATTATATATCAACTCCATATTAAAAATGGAATAAATTACAACTCTCAAAATATAAGAAAATTTTTAATTTAAATTACTTTATTTTTCTCCATATAAAGTTGATATAAAACTATGTTATTTAATATGGCCATTTCCATGAGAGGTAGTCGTAACTGACTAACTTCTCATGATTTTTTAATAGTCCACTTAGCACTCATTACACCAGGTGATGCTCATAGGGGTGAAGAAATGGGATTGAAACTAGTGAAATAAATCGCATAGCGTCAATCATCACTTCCAGGGCTTGCACCCAATAACCAGGACTTCCTGGGAGGTCACCCATCCCAGATCGCCTTTGCCTCAAGCATTTTTAACAATGGAGTTTTCCCCACAATCAAGCCCACTTAGCTTGCTACCCCATTTGCAAAACCTTAGCAAGTATTGTGCCTCATGAACCATTCAAGTAGAGTTCCTTTCACTCTTTTGAATTAAGTATTGGGGGTTTTCGCAATGCATTATATTAGATATAATTTTTTGGGATTCAACTGCGTTAAGTAAGTCATTCATCTATGACCATTTCCGTGAGAGGTAGTCGTAACTGACTAATTTCTCATGATTTTCGAATAGTCCACTTAGCATTCATTGCATCAGGTGATGCTCACAGGGGTGAAGAAGTGGGATTGAAACTAATGAAATAAATCACATAGCGTCAATCATCACTTCCGGGGCTTACACCCAGTAACCAGGACTTCCTGGGAGGTCACCCATCTCAGATCGCCTCTGGCTCAAGTGCGCTTAACAGTGGAGTTTTCCCCATAATCAAGCCCACTTAGCTTGCTACCCCATTTGCAAAACCTTAGCAACTATTGTGCCTCATGAACCATTCATGTAGAGCTCCCTTCACTCTTTTGAATTAAGTATTGGGGATTTTCGCAGTGCATTATATTAGATATCTTCTTTTTGGGATTCAACTACGTTAAGTAAGTCATTCATCTATGACCATTTCCATGAGAGGTAGTCATAATTGACTAATTTCTCATGATTTTTGAATAGTCCACTTAACACTCATTGCATTGGGTGAAGCTCACAAGGGTGAAGAAGTGGGATTGAAACTAGTGAAATAAATAACATAGCATCAATCATCACTTCCGAGGCTTGCACCTAGTAACTAGGACTTCCTGGGAGGTCACCCATCCCAGATCACCTCTACCTCAAGTGTGCTTTACAATCGGGTTTTCCCCACAATCAAGCCCACTTAGCTTGCTACCCCATTTGCAAAACCTTAGCAAGTATTGTGCCTTATGAACCATTCAAGTAAAGTTCCCTTCACTCTTTTGAATTAAGTATTGAGGGCTTTCGCAGTGCATTATATTAGATATCATTTTTTGGGATTCAAATGTGTTAATTAAGTCATTCATCTATGACCATTTCCATGAGAGGTAGTCATAACTGACTAATTTCTCATGATTTTTGAATAGTCCACTTAGCACTCATTGCATCATGTGATGCTCGCAGGGGTGAAGAAGTGGGGTTGAAACTATTGAATAAATCACATATCGTCAATCATCACTTTTGGGGCTTGCACTCGGTAACCAGGACTTCCCGGGAGGTCACCCATCCCAGATCGCCTCTGGCTCAAGCACGCTTAACCGTGGAGTTTTCCCCACAATAAAACCCACTTAGCTTGCTACCCCATTTGCAAAACCTTAGCAAGTATTGTGCCTCATGAACCATTCAAGTAGAGCTCCCTTCACTCTTTTGAATTAAGTATTGAGAGTTTTTGCAGTGCATTATATTAGATATCACTAATTTTTCATGTTTTTTGAATAGTCCACTTAACACTCATTGCATTGGGTGATGCTCACAAGGGTAAAGAAGTGGGATTGAAACTAGTGAAATAAATCACATAGTGCCAATCATCACTTCAGGGGCTTGCACCGAATAACTAGGACTTCTTGAGAGGTCACCCATCCCAGATCGCCTCTGGCTCAAGCGTGATTTGTTACTCCACTGTTAAGCGTGCTTGACCCAAAGGCGATCTGGGATGGGTGACCTCCCGGGAAGTCCTGGTTACCAGGTGCAAGCCCCGAAAGTGATGATTGACGCTATGTGATTTATTCCACTAGTTTCAATCCCACTTCTTCATCCTTGTGAGCATCACATGATGCAATGAGTGTTAAGTGGACTATTCAAAAACCATGAGAAATTAGTGAGTTACGACTACCTCTCATGGAAATGGTCATAGATGAATGACTTAATTAACGCAGTTTAATCCCCAAAAAATGATATCTGATATAATGCACTGCGAAAACCCCCAATACTTAATTGAAAAGAGTGAAGGGAACTCTACTTGAATGGTTTATGGGGCACAATAATTCCTAAGGTTTTATAAATGGGGTAGCAAGCTAAGTGAGCTTGATTGTGGCGAAAACTCCACTGTTAAGCGCGCTTGAGCCAGAGGCAATCTAGGATGGGTGACCTCCCGGGAAGGCCTGGTTACCAGGTGCAAGCTCCAGAACTGATGATTGACGCTATGTGATTTATTTCACTAGTTTCAATCCCATTTCTTCACCCCTGTGAGCATCACCCAATGCAATGAGTGCTAAGTGGACTATTCAAAAATCATGAGAAATTAGTCAGTTATGACTACCTCTCATGGAAATGGTCATAGATGAATGACTTAACGCAGTTGAATCCCAAAAAATGATATCTAATATAATGCACTATGAAAACCCCCAATACTTAATTCAAAAGAGTGAAGGGAACTCTACTTGAATGGTTCATGAAGCACAATACTTGCTAAGGTTTTTCAAATGGGGTAGCAAGCTAAGTGGGCTTGATTGGGGAGAAAACTCCATTGTTAAACATGCTTGAGCCAGAGGTGATCTAGGATGGGTGACCTCCTAGGAATTCCTGGTTATCGGGTGCAAGTCTGAGAAGTGATGATTGATGCTATGTGATTTATTTCACTAGTTTCAATCCCACTTCTTCACCCTGTGAGCATCACCCGATGCAATGAGTGCTAAGTGGACTATTCAAAAATCACGAGAAATTAGTCAGTTATGACTACCTCTCATGGAAATGGTCATAGATGAATGACTTACTTAACGCAGTTGAATCCCAAAAAATGATATTAATATAATGCACTACGAAAACCCCCAACACTTAATTCAAAAGAGTGAAGGAACTTTACTTGATAGGTTCATAAGGCACAATACTTGCTAAGGTTTTGCAAATGGGGTATCAAGATAAGTGGACTTGATTGTGGGGAAAACTTCACTGTTAAGCGTGTTTGAGCTAGAGGCGATCTGGGTGACCTCTCGGGAAGTCCTGGTTACTGGGTGTAAGCCCCAGAAGTGATGATTGACACTATGTGATTTATTTCACTAGTTTCAATCCCACTTCTTCACCCCTATGAGCATCACCCGATGCAATGAGTGCTAAGTGGACTATTCAAAAATCATTAGAAATTAGTCAGTGACGACTACCTCTCATGGAAATGGTCATAGATGAATGACTTACTTAACGCAGTTAAATCCCAAAAAATGATATCTAATATAATGCACTGTGGAAACCCCCAATACTTAATTCAAAAGAGTGAAGGGAACTCTACTTGAATGGTTGATGAGGCACAATACTTGCTAAGGTTTTGCAAATGGGGTAGCAAGCTAAGTGGGCTTGATTATGGGGAAAACTCCATTGTTAAGTGCGCTTGAGGCAAAGGTGAAATGGGATGGGTGACCTCACAAGAAGTCCTGATTACCGGGTGCAAGCCACACAAATTTCAATATTTTTGCGAATTGAATCTCTCAACATAGGGGAGGGACGTTAGTTATTGTGCACCCTCCCTACCACGACTGCAAACCATGTGGTCCATGCCACATATGATGTATGACACATGTCAAGCTAGAATCACCACCTTTCATGGTGGGTGGACAAGTTAATGCAGTGTAATTTGGTGCGATTTAGGGTTTTGTTTAGGGTTTTTGTCGGAAGTGGTTGCAAATGTCATGGTATGTTGTTTGGGCCTGATGTGTGGACACTCAATTGTTTTCTCAAAGTTTTATTAATGTTTTTAAGGAATTATAATGTAAATTCATCTTAATTCTCTATCTGCCAAGGGTAGAGGAATCAAATCTCTCTAGGTGCAAATATTTCCTCAAATTTTGCACTCAAAAGGAGATTTGCATCTTGAGAGATTTGATATGTCTTGACACTTGGTAGATTCGGAATCAAAATGGATATACAATGATTATATGTAAATATAGATATTCATTTTTATTATTTTACATATTTTATTTATTTATATAAATAGATAATCATTTAAATTTATAATTATATATAAGAGAAATATAGCTAATATACAAAATAGTTTTTTGTTCAAAATTAGAAAATAAATTTCAAGAAAGATTGTCATTTCTTGTTGTTTAAAATGCACTTTTGAATGCATAAATGGATTCAACACCATAAAAAAACCCAAGGCCGTCAAAATTTGCAAATTAAACAACTTAAATTTATGATTCCTAAAAATCTCTACCAGATTTGGGGGAAATTTCCACCCGAAAAGGTGTTTGGAAAAGGTTCTTTATGCCAATTAGTTAAACTGCATATGTGTGTGAGTGTATTTTTTTAAATGCAATTTTTTAATTATTTAAAATAAATTTAAATAGAAATAAAAAGAGGTAACAATATTTTTTGCATTTTTATGAATTATTTTTGTATTACCTCAGAAAATCAAAATATTAGTGCATCTATCACATATTCGTAGTCAAATTGAGTCAGTCGTGGTTAATCTCAATTTTCCACCTAGGAAACTAGATATATTTATCACCTACTAACGATAAATTATGGGCAAAACATAACATCTTCTGGAAATGAGCAGTCCTATCTAAAAAAGATTTACTAAGAAAACTATTGCAAGACTACATAACAGAAAAAATAATTTAGATGAAGTCAATGGGTCAAGATTTTTAGAATTGGAGCTTGGAGGTGCTATAGGTTTCTCCTCATACTAAAGGTAGCTCTCCAAGTGGGTAATCCTAGCATCTAAATGCTCCAATAAAAAGCATTGATACCACTAAGTATGTCTGATATCCTCTAAGGTTGCATAGATGTTGTATGCTTCCCCTTGATTTTCTTTTAGGACTCAACCTAGGATGGTTTTTAACTACCAATGCAAAGTCTTAGAATAGAGGTATTATTTTTGTCATCCCCTAGTATGATCAATGTCAAGAACCAATTGGGAAGCCTCATCAATGATGTCAAAATTTGAGAAGGCTTATCAATCATAAACATATAAGGATTCAACATGGCGAATTTTTTTATTGAATTTTAGAGGCAGTAGCCAAATTGTATATAGTCACAGCCTCCTTTTCTAAGGCTTGGGCATAAGGTCTACCCTGAGGACCTTGACCACTCCCTCCTCAACGATTGTATATGCAATTCTGAGATATAATGACTAGGAGGGAATAACAACAAGAACTATATTTTATGTACCACTCCTTACATAGGGAGGATTCAGGATAAAAGGAAAGCACTGACAGACTAGACTCAGAGAAGAAGAGCGCCCCAAACAAACTCACCCAGCAAAATCCACCACAACCAAAGGATAACAATGTAAAAGGAGGCCAACGAGTCAGATGGAAGAATAGGTTTTAAGTCTGTCTCCATAAGATGAATTGCTAAATACCACTAAACAGAACTAACCACGAACACGAACCAATAACCATAAAATGAACTCTAGAAAGGGTAGAATGCAAGCTACTAGGCACATAGTTTATCACTGAGAATGCATCCCACTTCATGAGTCACTTTAGTTGCAGACAAAGAGTCAACGAATAGCGATCAATCTCGATGTGGAGGCTAGGTCCAAAGGGTGTCGCTGATTCACTTGAATTATGTTGCTAAAAAGGATCCCCCACCATGTTGAATTCCTTCTACATTTGGCCCTTGATTTTATATATGCCTAGGAATCATTCATCAATGAAACAACCATGAAAGCCCAAGCTTCCTCCAACCCAAGAACGAGGACAAACATACTCCAAATCATAAAATTTAGTAAGAAAATCACCAAGGAAATGGAATAACCTCTGTAAATAGTCGCCCTCTCACCGAAAGGTCCAGAAAATCCCACATGCAACAGGGATATTCATAACAACACCATAAACACTAGAACAAAATCCCCTTCGAACAAGAATAAGACTAAATTAAAGACTCTCCATATTAGTAACTCCACATAAAACATCACACGCTTCTTCATATCACCCCCTCTTAAATTATTTCTAAAATGGTACGATGGTGAGTTGACCCTAATCCTAACTTGACTTGTTTTCCACCCATTAATATTATATTTTTTCTGATACCTATTTAAATTTTATTTTTAATAATTATTATGTTAAATACATATACCAAACCTCTTATATATATATAATATTTTATTTATATCATAAATATATATAATATATAATATTAATTATAAACTTCTAAACTAATTTATAAAATCATATTTAGATGTTACTAGCATAACTCTAACTCTAACACTAATTATTATAATTATGTTAGATTATAAATTATTAAATTTCGAAACAATTAAATAAACTTTTAAAATACAGTTTTCAAAATCAATATGTATTGATTTTTTAACTCGAGGATATCATGTCACGAGAGAAACGAATCATAACTAAATTTACATGTGGAGAAAAGATAAGTAGCTAGAAACGTTGTAGTGAAAAAAACATACCATTTGTACGTTTATATCCCGTAAGCTTTTAGCATATACGACAAAATTCAATTTTATATAATGAAATTTTTATAAAATATTTTTAAAATTGCTCTAACTTTAGAGTACATTATTGAAATTGTCTAAAGAGAAAAGTCCCCCTTATTAAGGGCTTTTTTTTCATCTTTAAAGGGATTTACTAGAACTACCTTTAGAAATTATCTTCTTACTTCCTCCTTTAGCTACAGCGACAAAGATATTGGGGTTTCCCAAACCTGGCCTTAGGATTAGATATAATTTCCCTCGTAGGAATCTGTAGTTTATCCTCAAAGCTTAATATTCTCAAAAATTAAGTAGACACAACCCCATATACATATTTTTGTTAGTAGAATTTGTTAAACACATATATGGTAGAGGCATAATCTGAATGATAAACATTGAGTTGCATATATTATTGACATGATATACCTATATTGTACATTGGAGTGACTGTTGGATTCCATATTCCAAGGTCTCTTGGACTCTGGTGTTTGTTCACATTCCACACCAACCCATAGAGGATTGTGTGTCCAACATTCCCCCCTTAATCCGAAGGGGTATGTATGAGTGCAAGAAGAGAGTTGTAATATAAAATGTGCCAAAATGCATGGCAGCACTAGGCTGAATGTGCTCTCTGAAATGTTGGTATAAGGGGGGTGGTTTAAGGATGACCACCAACATTGGAATGCTTAGTGCAGTTCCCGGAACTCTTCCAAATCTGGCATGAAGCTGAGGTCTTCTACTAGAGGAAGTGCTCCTCATGTTTTGAAGAGGGAAACTTTCAACCTTGAAACGTCGCTCTCACCATGCATAAAAAGGGAGAACCTCAACCTGAAAAGGGAGGTCTCAACCTATGATGGTTTAAGGATGACCAACAACTCTAGAATGCTTAATGTAATTCCTGGAACTCTTCCAAAACTGGAAAGAAACTGAAGTCTTCTACTAGAGGAAGTGTCCCCAATTCTTTTGAAGAGATGTCTCAACCCGGCATAGATGGTTTAACATTAATCATCAATTGAAGGCATGCTCAGGGGCATCTTTATCTCTGGCTACAACTTTGAATCTAGTATGGAAGGTTGTGGCTAGGACTCGCTTAATGTGGCTTTGAAGCTTATATATGACCATCACTTCCCCCCTTGTCAGATACTAGGTGAGATGATGGAGAAAACTCATCTGCAAGATTGTTCAATACTCTAGAACAAGTTCTGACATATGACTGAAATATCTTCTTAGTTGTTGAAGCCCATTGCCAAGAAGCGACCCATCCAAGATCAATCTTTGTTCTTGCAGGAAGCTTTTTTTTTAAGCATTTGTTTGAAGAATGAGTGGTTTTATGACAGTGCTCACATGGATGAAGATGAAAACAATGATTTTTCATATGGCCAACTCGGTCGCAATGTTGGAATTTAACAAATTTTGGATGCGAATGTGGAGGAGCATAATCTGGAGCAGGTGAAGGCGAGCTGTCATGAATGAATCCAACACTCTGAAACTAGATGGAATTTGAGTAATCTGGACTGTGAAAGGAAACCTCCTTATCATATCCAAGACATGTTTTGTGCTTGTTATGGACAAGCTCTTCCCAAGGTCTAATGATGGGCTTAGGAAGCATATGTTGAATTTCTGTTGTTGCATTCAACTCTGCTCTTGAGATGGGTGCTGCATCTGAATCAATCTTCTCATTGATATGATTACTTTCTGGCAGCTGATGGGAGTCTGTCTCAATTTTCTAAATAGAAACAAATTTAGAATGATGACTCCATTGTTGTAATTCTCCTTGTTTTAGCTGAGATTCAAGCTGCAAAAATTCAATGTTTTCTTTTTCATTTTGTAAACAAGTTCGAACGTTGTAGAGAGCATCCCTAGTGATTAGGACCATCTCATCAATAGTGGAATAAATTAGAGTATTTAGCCACTCTAATGCATCATCAAGTCTAGTCATTTTCTCCAACCTTATAAATAATATCTTAAGCTAGAAATTGCACAAAACACTCTTCTTCTTCTTCTTTATAGTAGCTGCAACTTACAACCTTTTTTCTGAAAGGCTTCTCTACACACCCTTCAATGAATCTTGATATGCTCTGAAATTCAACTCATTAGCAAGTGCAATCGAATAATATATATACCAATACAGTCTTCAAATGATATGACAACACTAGCATATGACAATGAATGATTGTTCAACTATATGAATGAAACACCAACACATACGTATATGCGTCAACACACAGTTCACAAACATTCGAACCTACTTGCCATAATTTGGATGGATGTTTGAGGTTTTTTTTTTTTAAACGTTGTAGACATTATTTGTCTCAATTATTATCTTCCTATAGATATTACCAAAATATCTCCCATAGTTGCTCCTTTTGCACGCTTTGTACAATATTTAATATAACCTTTGGAACAATCTAAAAGCGCTTCATAAACCACTGAGGCTCTAAAAGCGCTCTGTAAACCATCGAGGCGGTTCATTCACAATCAATCCAAAGCTTAAGCTTTGTTAAATGTAAAACCCTTCAAAGAAATTTTGAATATACCAGTGGTGGTGATGGGAGCTTTTATACCTGGGTCGAGGTAGAAGTATCATGTGCATGAATATGTTTCTGTTGTACTTCTCATAGTCGGTTTAATCTTTTTCATGCTCGCAGATGCTCTAACGTCCCTGAATTTCAATGTTTTGGGAGTGATAATGGTCTTTGAAGCTTTGATAATGGATTCTTTCCTTGGGAATTTACAGGAAGCAATATTTAAAATGAGTCCAACCACTTTACAGATGGAAATGTTGTTCTGTTCAACAAAAGTTGGGCTACCCCTTTTGATCATACCCATGGGGCTAACAAGTGAGTTGTTCAAAGCATGGACCTCCTGCTCCCAGCATCTCTGCATTTATCTAGTGCTCATCTTTGAGGCGATGGCGAATTTTGTTGGTCAGCTATCAATGCTCTATCTAATCACAATTTTTGGTGTCGTAACTTCTTCCATGGTGACCAGCAGCAAGATAGGTTCTTAATTAATGAATCGATCATAAGGACTTGACTCATTGCATAGGGATTCAACAGAGTTCAACCAATGCACCAACAGACAACAATGTGGGTATGTAGGCTAGAACATTATGTGTATAAATGATGCATAGATGTTAGGACCTTCGAGTGGGAAAAGCATCAGAAAGCATATCGTTAGAATAGACAGAGTGTCAAAAAGGAGTTACTAAGGTAGAGAATGCAGCTAAAATATAGCTAATAGGATATTCATCAAATGCGAGTTACTAAGGCAGAGAATGCAGCTAAAATATAGCTGATAGGATATTAATCAAATGCAGGACCCATAGTCAAACTTTCATGCACATAGAAATCACAAAATCAGTGGCTCAAAATCAAGCAGGGCATTAGAACACCTACTCTTATACCATGTTAAACACATACATGGCAAAGGCAGAATATGAATGATAAACATTGAGTTGCATATATTATTGACGTGATATACATTTATAGTACATTGGAGTGACCGTTGGATTCCATATTCCAAGGTCTCTTGGACTCCTATGGTTGTTCACATTCCACACCAACCCATAGAGGATTAGGTGTCCAACAGAATTCACATCCACTTTCTCATCTAACCTAGCCTCCACATCGTCCATCTTAGCTACTAATCGTTGCAATGATTTTTTCTTTTCTTCTTTCCTAGGGGAATCCATAATACCGCAAAGGGAAGCCCAACAAAGAATCAACAACATTTTAATAAGTTTAAATATTTTGAACCTCACTTGATGAACAACTATTGACCCACCAATAATTCTTGAGCACAGCGTACTCCATGAGGGTTAGTGCTTGACCCCCAATTTGCTTCTAACAATGGCCAAAAATGTTCAGTAGATACAACTTTTTATTAATAATCCATAATCCACAAAGGTGATTGAGAACCCCTAAACGGAAAGCTTGCACCACACAACAATGTCCAAGGAACTAATGATGGGCTCAAATACCTAGCTAAGTTGCACCAATATCCTATGTGAAGTCCCTTGAAGTAGGGAACACTTCCACAAACATATATGAGTATTTTTGCTCAAATTATTATCCTCTCTTGCAATATAATGTGTTACTTGGAGTGGTGACATACCCTAAAATGATGACACAATTGATGTGAGTAGGGGAAGGATGTTAGTCGGGGTGTGAAATGACCCATCTCTCCCTCCTCAAACTTGAGACCACATAAAATTGCTCCCATGTAGTTTGACTTTTCCATTAATAACCAAGTGTTAAATTGAGCCTTATAGCAGAGTTCCCAAAATGACCTTGCCATTATTTATAATCCATGTTTGTTTTGAGTAGCTTAATTTACTACCCTATAAAATTCAACATTGTTTTCCCTTAATACATGATAATAAGTCAATTTGGTAAAGGCTTTGACTAATTTCCATATGTGCTAAATTATAAAGGCCACCTTATCATATGTTGGGATGGTATCTTTTATCATATGCCTTATGATTACTAATGAATAACTAAATATAGTTAATTCATTGGTTCTAATGGCCTTTGTGATGTTCAAAACTTGATATGACCCATAGAGCTTTCTGATATTATTAGATAGAATACTTAGACTCCATGAATATTCAATTTCAATATTTCCTCTAGGGTCACAAATAACCCCACCCCACCCCCTACCTCACCTCACCCATCCCCCTCCTCCCATTACACCTACCACCCTAAGATTCTTCTTTGAGGCTATGTCAAAGAAAATAAGATACATTTCCTAATGTATTTTCTATCTATGAAATTCTCCTTGCTTCATTTGAATTTTCTAACATGAACTTAAGGAGGTTGTATTTTCCTTGGATATAATATAGGTTCCATGAATGTTAATTGAGCAAGCCAAGCCCCTTCGCATGCTTCCAATATTTTTGGGATGGGGGAGATAGAATTTTTGAAATATATATATTCAATAAGAAGGTTTATGGTCCTATTAGTAATATTTTCAAATTTGGAGAGTTCATGTCTAAGTATCAGTTAATTTCTTGGTAGCCACACTTTCTAGATAATGTACTTTGGGAGAGTTTTCCAAAAATTCTTTAGGAGGGGCTTGTTTTTTAGGGTTCCCTTGTACTTATAGCCCCCTTTTCCCTAAATTCATTTCTAGGACTTTGAATTTAGAAGATGATAAACGATTCTTTTTAATACATGTTGTTGAACAATATTGGTAAACCTACATTGCCATAATACATGAGCTATAGTTTCTATACTTTCCAAGAATAGGGCTCACCTCGAAAGTAACTAGTAGTTCTATTTAACTTAGCTTCAATTAAAATCTCTATAATTCCTCTTTTATCATTGCTTCCACATCCTCCTCTAACCCTATTCATTCTTCTATTCTTAGTTCTTCTAATGCTATCCCTACCCATTATGATAATGTGTCTTTGAATTCGTTTTTAGTTCTTCTATCTCTATATTATCCAATGCTTATGGTTTTGATTTTAATTCTTCCTCTAAATTATCTAGTGTTTCTTTTATTTCCGAATTTACTTCTTCCTCCTCTATCACCAAATTATCCTCTATCCATTCTCCTTTTATCCTTAATTCTCTTAATCTATCCTTAATTCTCATAATTCTTCTTCTAATTCTAACCTTTATTCTCATTTTAATATTTTATCTTTAAATTTTCATAATAATAATTATATCCTTAATCCTCATAATTATTATAATTCTAGCATTGATTCTCTTTCTAATATTTTATCTTCAAATTCCCATAATGATAATTCTATCGTTATTTCTCATTCCAACCTTGATTCTCATTTCAATGGTTTATCTTCAACTTCTCATAATGATCTTCTAATTTCTAATTCCTTCCTTAATTCTCCTATCGATAATTTGAATTCCAACCTTAATTCTCCTATTGATAATTTTAATTCTCATTATGGTAACTTAACTTCTAGTTTAAACCTTAATTCTCCTAACAATAATTTATCCTCTAGTTCTAATTATTTTAGTAATTTTTCTTCTATTTCTAATCATATTTGTCTTAACTCTAAGTCAATTCCTTATCCTCCCTCTCCTATAAGTAAAACCAAATCCCCCAAAAAAAAAGAGTGGTCAATATTTCTAGCTTTATTATTGATTCTCCTATTTAATGTCTTCTTTAAAAGCGTTTGAATTTTTCCATTGTTCCTTGCAAAATTCCCATTGAGGACATTTTGTGCAGCATTGAGTATGGTTCAAAGGACATTCTTGATCAACTCAAAGAAGTTATTAGACAGGATTGTTCTATTATTCTTTAGTAGATTGAAAGTGCCTAGATGTAATATCTCTATGAAGTAATTTCTTTCCCTTAAATCCCTTAACAATATTTATAATATTGTCATTCTTAAAGATGACAAACAAGGTGTTGTTTTCATCCTTGATAAAAAAAGATTACAATGATAAAATGTTGGACCACCTCACCAATAGTGGTAGCTATAAAAATCTTAGCAAAAATCCTCTTTCAAAAATTTCCAAAGAGGTCTCTAATGTTATTCTTTTTTATAGTGTTTGTTGCAATATTAGTAAAAATCTCATTTGTGAAAATTCTATCACTGCATCAACTGGTTTACTTTTCCTACTTATTTCACCATAAGTTATTCATGAAATTACTTCAACAAACATTAAAATAAATACTGCTGCAGATATCACACCGTAATACAGAAACAAACATATGCACAAGAATCAACACATTGACACAGTTATTTTGGACTAATGTCCCCGGAAAAACCCCATGTGGGAAAACTGGTGCAACAAGGGAGGATTTTATTATTCAGTAATTTTATAGTACAACAGGGTGCCAAACTAGCTTACCCACAGATAGAAAAATGTTCCAACACTTCTTTTGAACCCAACGTAGGTCCTACTAACCTCTTCGTCAGCCTGAAGCCCTGCGTCAGCCTACTGAGGCTCTATGCAACCTCTCTGGCCTTCTGTGTCACTCCTACAGCCTCTGCATAGATGACGCAGGCCTTGTTGCCTCTGCGCAATCTCCGCTCCCTCTGTGTGGCTTCCTCTGGCCCTGCATCTTCCTCTTTTGCCTCTGCAATGATATCCTATCTCTATGTTCCATACTTGCTGCCTCTTGACTGCTCTCTAGACCACTGGTTCAATTTTTAAGCTAATCTGCTCTAGAAATTGAACTGACTGGTCTCCCTCAGTGTGTTCTCCTAGTGACCCTCAAGCCTCCTCTTATACTTTTCTCATTAACAAATCAACGACTGAGATTAAGTCCCTAATATACGGCTAAGATTAGATCTAGCTTGATCCATGTCTTTGGACCATTCTAACACAGTTTCATATTAATACACATTAATATTTTATTTTCCCCAAGTTTAGACTCCATTAAAAATATTAATTATTTTAATATCTCCTAAATTGTTTAGAATATGCCCAAACCCTTTTTGGGTATTGGATATCTCATGTGCCCCAACCTCTCCACCAAATTTCATGGCTAGAGCACATCCGATGCTACCCTAATCAACACTCCCTCTTAGCGAGTATCACCCTGATCATCCGACATCGGTCCCTGTGCTGATGTTAAGCCTCCCTGCCCAACATCCTCTACATTGTTGCATCCTATACTATTTCCCATGGCCCTGCTACTACCATAGTTGCATCTGTATGACAACTCCCTCTACATCTGTGTTGTTGCTGGTCCTTTATCCCAACACTACATTCGCACTGCAACTCCCTCTACATCTGTGTTGTTGTTGGTCCTTTCTCCCAACACTGCATCTTCACTGCAAATCCCTCTTCATTCATGCTGCCAACACACTACTTCTAAAGGGGGTTCTTTACCATCCCCATATTTTCCCTTAAATAGTCAAATTTTGACTTTCCAAAGGCCTTGGTGAGGATATCTGCCACTTGTTCTCTTGTAGGAGTGTAGCTCAACTATACAGCTCCTCGTTGGAACAGTCTCTGACAAAGTGACATGGGATATCAATATGCTTCGACCTATCATGAAATACTAGATTTTCAAAGAGTTTTATGCAACTCTGATTATCACACATGATCCTGGTCACCTCCATATTTCTTCTGAATAGGTTTACCAACAGTTTTCTAAGCCATATGGCCTCACACAAAACTGTGGTTGCTACCATATATTCTGCTTCATATGAGCTCAGAGACACAGACTTATGTTTCCTACTGCACCAAGAGGCCATTCCTGATCCAATGTTGAAACAGTACCTAGAGGTACTTTTCCGATCCACTGAACTTCCTACCCTACATCAGTAAATCCACTCAACCTGATATCCTTCCCCTTGGTGTATAAGAGCCCACAATCAATTGTTCCATGTAAATAATTGAGAATTTGTTTAGCTGCTACCCAGTATGCCCTCTTTGGTTCCACCATGAAATGATTGAGGGTGTTGACAATGTAGCAAATATCTGGCCTGGTATTGACCAGATACATCAAGGACCCTATGAGTTGTCGGTATAGGGTGGGATCAACATCCTTGTCTTCTGATGCATCAATCTTCTTCTATTTGGTGATCATTGGCATAGCCATTGGTCTATAGTCTCCCATCCCAAACCTTTTTAGGATCTCTATAGCATACCTCCCTTGCCCAAGGAAGTCCTTTCTACTGCCAAACTTCCAACCCTAGGAAGTAGTGCATTCATCCCAGATCCTTCATATCGAACTCTATGGCTAGATTCTTCTTGCAGTCCTCAATGAGTCTCGATGATCCTGTCAGAAAGAGATCATCCACATATAATACTAAGATAAGAGGCTCATTCTCTATGACCAGATAGTAGAGATTCAGATCCGCATCGCTCTTGACAAACCCCATCTTCAGCAAGTAGCCATGTATTCGACCATACAATGCTCTCGGTGCCTGCTTCAACCCATATAAGGATTTCTTCAATTTTCATACATGAGACTTCTTCTCATGAGTTTCAAAGCCCTTTGGTTGTCCAATGTATACCTCTTCTTCTATTACCTTTTTCAGAAATGTCGTCTCGAAATCCATTTGATGGATATCCCATCCCATCTGGGTTGTAAGAAATATCATGGTCCTAATAGATGTATACTTGGCTACTGGGGTGAAAGTTTCCTCATATTCAATCCCTTCCTCTTGAGAATACCCCTTAGCCACAAACCTGGCCTTGTATTTATCAATACTGTTGTCCGCAACATATTTGATCTTGTAGTTCCATCTTGAACCTACCACATATCTGTCTTGAGGCCTTGACACCACCTCCTAGACATCATTCACCATTATGGAGTTATACTCCTCCATCATCGCATCTAGCCAAACTTGATGTTGAGTTGCCTCCTTGAAACTAGCAGGCTCCCCATCCTAAGCTACTAACATCTGATACATGTCTACCTGCTTTTGCTCCCTCTTACTGTTCCTTGGCTCATCGATGAATTTCTCTACATCACGCAGAATCTGACAAAGTTCTCTGCTAGTTCTTCCTCTGCCAGCACATTCTTCTGTTCACTCCTCCTCCTCATCCTGAGAATATTCCTAACTTGAGGAAGCATTCTTCACTTCTGTTGGTTGAAGAGGCATGACCAACGAATCCTCTTTCAGTTGCTCCTCAGAAGGCATTTCATGAGATCTTTTTAAAGCTCTGTCCTCCATGAAATTTACATCTCGTCATACTTCTACCTTCCTTCTCCATGGAAGATAGATTATGTATGCCTTAGCATTCTCGCTATATCTCACTAAAGACCCCTTTTCTGCAGTCTAATCTAGCTTCTTCCTCTTTTCTTTGGGTATGCGTCAATATGCTAAACTCCCAAATATCATGAAATGACTAACTTCAAGTGTTTTCCCAGTGGAGATTTTCTCTGGAGTAATCTTGCCCAATAACTGATGAGGAGTCCTATTCTAAACGTAGACAGTTGTGTTGCATGCTTTTGCTCACAGGAATTTTGGCATATCCTGATCATACAACATGGCCCTAACTACTTCTACAATAGTCTTTTTTTTCGTTTATGCCACCCCATTCTGCTCCGGATTGTAGGGAGTTGTCCACTCTCTTCTAATGCCCTCCTTAGTGCAATAATCAATGAAGTCCTTATCGACATACTCTACACCATTATCTGAGTGCAAGACTTTTGTTTTATTACTAGTCAGATTCTCCACTAGAGCCTTGAACTCCTTGAATCGACAGAAAACTTCATCCTTGGTTTTCAAAAAATATATCCACGTTTTCCGCAAGTGGTCAGCAACGAAGGTAAGGAAATACTTGGCACCACTGAGAGCTTTGACAGACATAGGTCCACAGATATCTAAGTGTATCAATCCTAGTACACTCTTGGCCCTGTGTTTTCTCCTAGGAAATGTTGCCTTGACATACTTTCCTAGAGCGCATCCCCTGCATACATCATCTCGTTCCATACTCAGATCTGAAACTCCTGTTATAGTGCTCCTGATAATTCTTAGAGCTCCATGGTGCAAGTGACCCATCCTTCTATGCCATATTTTGTTCAAGTCCTTGTCCCCATGATTTCCTAGTAGTGTCATTGGAGATTCTAGTTGTAATCTATACAACCGATTACTTTTGATCCCGATCTACACTTTCTTTTTCCAACTCGGGTGTTTGATATATACCTTTTCCTTGATGAAGTAGATGTCATGGCCCTTTCCTTGTAGTTTTGACACCAAAAGTAAGTTCACCCCCAATCCTGGTACATGCAACACATTTGTTGCAGGGAACTGCTCTCTCGATTCCGTGTGAAAAACATTGGTACCCTTTCCTACTGGAGTACACTTTGCCTTGTTCCCCATGGTTATCTGAAAGTTCATATTCTCTTCTCGATATTCTAAGTTACATTCCCTGATTCTCGTCATATGACACGAGGCTCCACTATCTATATACCATACTTCTGATGATGCAACACTAGTCATGCACACCACTTCTTCTTCCAACCCGGAAGCCAACATAGAGAAATCGAAATCTCTTTATCTTGTGCAATCTTCTAAAAATATTCATGAGTCCCCTGAGGTGGATGCCTCTGCATCGTGGTCTCGACCCATAACTAATTTTCCCTTTCTGTCTCTGATTACTTGCTCAAATACCATGTGAAAAATCTATCACTACAGCAACTAATTTACTTTTCCTACTTATTTCACCATAAGTTATTCATGAAATTACTTCAAAAAACATTAAAATAAATATTGGTGCAGATATCACACCTAATATAGAAAAAAACTTATGCACAAGAATAAACATTGACACAGTTATTTTGGACTAATGTCCCTGGAAAAACCCAAGTGGGAAAATCGGTGCAGCAAGGGAGATTTTATTATTCAACAATTTTCAAGTACAAAAGGGTGCCAAACTGGTTTACCCACAGATAGAAAAATGTTCCAACACTTCTTCTGAACCCACCGTAGGCCCTACTAAACTTTGCATCAGCCTGAAGCCCTCTACGTCAGCCTACAGAGGCTCTGCAAAACCTCTCCGGCCTTCTACGTCACTCCTACAGTCTCTGCGTGGATGACACTGGCCTTGTTGCCTTTGCGTAGTCTCTTCTCCCTTTGTGTGACTTCCTTTGGCCCTTTGTCTACCTCTTCTACCTCTGCGATCATCTCCCATCTCTGTTCCGTACTTGTTGCCTCCTAACTACTCTCCAAACCACTAGTTCAATTTCTCAGCTAACCCCGCTTCAGAAATTGAACTAACTGGTCTCCCTCAATGTGTTCTCCAAGTGGCCCTCAAGTCTCCTCTTATACTTTTCTCGTTAACAAATAAACGGTCGACATTAAGTCCCTCATCAATAGTTAAGATTATATCTGGCTTGATCCATGTCTTTTGGACCATTCTAACATAGTTTCATATTAATACACATTAATATTTTATTTTCCCCAAGTTTAGACTTAGGGACTCCATTAAAAATATTAATTATTTTAATATGTCCTGAACTGTTTAGAATATGCCCAAACCCTTTCTGTGTATTTGAGTTCTCATCTGCCCCAACCTCTCCACCAAATTTCATGGCTAGAGCACATCCGATGCTACCCCAAATCAAAATCATTGAGAGCATCCCCCTCACTCCTCGGATCTATGGCCTTCCTAAAATCCATAAAGAAGGTGATCGTCTGAGACTAATTGTAAACACAATTGGTGGGCCTACTTATATTCTTGCTAAGCATTTACCCTTGAGGCTTAAACTATTGGTTGGTAATACTCACTCTTTCATCAAGGATTCTTACTCTTTCATCAATGAAATTAAATATTTTAAGCTTAATCCCAATAATATTTTAGTTAGTTTTGATGTTGTCTCTCTTTTTACTAAGAACCCCATCAACGAGGCTATTAACATCATTAATAACATTACTAGCCCTAATACAACCTAATTGGTCATCATTTTCTTAAAATCTATGTTCTTTAGCTTTTAAGAAGAGATTTATAATCAGACAGTGGAGCTGCTATGGGATCCCCTCTCTCCCCGATTGTGGCAAATCGTTTTATGGAATATTTTGGGTCTAAAGCCTTGGATTCTGCTCCCTTCCTCCCTAAGCTATGGAAAAGGTATGTTGATGATACCTTCATGCTTTCGCCTCCTGGTCGTGAAAATCTTGAAATATTTTTGCAGCATCTTAATAGTTAATCTAATTTTATTAAGTTTACTATGGAGATTGAAGTTAATGACAATATTCCCTTTCTTGATGTCCTCATCACCAAGAAAGAGGATGGCTCTATATCCCATCAAGTTTTCAGCAAGAAAACCCATACTGAGAAATATCTCCATGCCAATTCCCATCATCACATGGCTCACAAATTTGGTGTTTTAAACACCCTTTCTACTACAGCCCTTCGGATTTCTAATGATATTCATTTCATTGATGATAAGGCTCATTTTAAAGGTTTTCAAGAACAATGGTTATAATAAGCATCAAGAACTAAAATCTTTTCAAAAAGTGACAAAAGGACCTAGCGCTAAGACTAATCCTATTGATTCTATTTCCATTATTCATATTCCTTTTAATCAATGAAAAATAGACAAGTTGGCTCATATTCTTAAAAATAGAAATATCTATACATCCTTTAAGCCGCTTAATACAATAAGGTCTTCCCTCAGATCTATCAAAGACAAAATTAACCCCTCTAACACTAAGGGGGTTTACATAATCCCTTTTTCTTTTAAGAAGCCTTATATAGGTGAGACAGGTCAATCTATCAAACGTAGAATTTAGGAGCACGTTGAAAACATTAGACATAATCGCTCTCGCTCTTCATCTCTTGCTGAAAATTTTGTTAAAAGAAGCATCACATTTACATTGAGGGTGATTATATCCTTGCTAGGATCTCTCATTTTCATCATAGAAAGTTCAGAGAAGCAATCGAGATTGAAAAGCGAGTCGCCAACAATATGAACAAGCATGACGGTTGGAAAATCAATAGAAATTGGATCCGCATTCTATCCTCGAAATTATATTTTTCTTAGGTTACTTTTGGTTCTTGGTCTTTTTTCCCTTTTTCCCATTTTTGTTTATGTTAATATTTTCTTTAATTATTGAGGTATTTTTCTGTTTAATATTGCCTTTTATTCCCCCTTTTTTATTCTCTTATTCTTTATATCTTTATATATATGCGCAAGAATTATATTTATCCTCATTTCTTATATATATATATATATATATATATATATATATATATATATATATATATAATATATAATATATATAACATTTGTCTATTTATTTATAAATTTATATTTTATTATCATAGTTTTCTACCCTCAATTTTTTTTCTATAAGTATTAATATAAATAATTATTTCTCTAAATCCTTATTTTTATCCTAATTATCTTGTATACTATTTTTTCTTATTTTTATCTCAATTATCATTTTATTCCCTTCTAATAATTTTTCCCTAGTTTTTTATGCTTGAAATTTATTTTAAAATATTAGTATATTATTTATTTTTATTTTTATTTCCTTGATTTTATCCTAATTTCCCTTAATACTTTCTTATCCCTATTTTTATGAATATTCCCCTAAGTATTTTTATAAATACTATACTGGTTTATTTTAATAATTTTTCTAGCCTTTTTCTTTATATACCCTTGTTAGATCAAATTTTCTCCATCTTTTCGCCTTGATGATGAACCACATTAGTTGGTTCGAAACGCGTCGTCAACTAATATATTCATGTGATGGACCCTGGAGATATTTTTCTAAATAATTTTACTCATAGAAGCCTACACTCAAAATCTTAATATATGTTTCGATGATATCACCATGGACAAATGTTTGTCACTACCACGAAGAAAAACACTAAGAAAATATGCCTACAATGGCAAAAAACCATGAACCTAGTCGCAAATATATTCATCGATGAATACTTCCACGAAGAGCTAGTGCACCTACATATGTGTTGGGCTCAGTGGGGGATCATAGGGGTAGTGAAAACCTGCCCTATTTGAGGGGGTCATGGGGGGTGGAGCCCCTGAGAAACAAAACTAGGGTTATTTTTTGTCTATTTTAGGCAAATTTAGCACAAGGCTTTTTCTTTTAGCAATTTTATGACACATGGTGATTGATCCCATGGTTTTGTAATTTTTATTAAGGAACTACAATTGGATTCTAATTCAAGGATGGATTGGGGTTTTGCAGATATCGTGGATATACATATTGTATTGTAACATTGTAAAGAAATAATATACTTAAGTATATTTTTGTTTTCCCAATTTAGGCTTCTAGGGTAAAATATCAATTTTAAATGTGTCATTACATTTTTCTATTTTTATTAAGAACATGTTTGGCACAATTAACTGTACAGGGTTAAAACGAACATAAATTTGGGAATATATTGATTCATGCCCATTATTGCCATCAACATGATCATGCTAACTTGAACTTTGTAAGAATTAGAGCAACATGGATATAATAGACTTAAGAATAGAGAATCAAGGATTGATCCATTGATTCACCAACTATTGGAGCCTCTAAAGACCCCAAAAGAAATTTCCCAATGGTCCCAATTTTCTTAGGTACCACTTGCTCATTCCTTCTTGTTTTTCAAAATTCATGGAATAAATTTAAATTTCTAGCTATTCTATGTTGTTCTTTTTCCTTGACCCTTTTATTGCCTCATTCTTTACCCTCTAAATTGTTTTTCTAAGTGCTTCATTGCCAATTTAATGTGGGTTGTTTTATCATATTTTATCCTAGGAGTTTGATCACCCACTAACCATCCACATGTAATTATAGCAGGCTCCCATTATTGGGAGGTTCACTAAAAATCATAAC
This sequence comes from Pinus taeda, assembly GCA_000404065.3. Lineage (NCBI taxonomy): Eukaryota > Viridiplantae > Streptophyta > Pinopsida > Pinales > Pinaceae > Pinus > Pinus taeda. The sequence continues at coordinate 32,653 of APFE031193165.1, read as the reverse complement.
AGGTTATTCCCAATAGCTTGATCCTATCAGTTTCTATTGGCTATCCACACCTAACAATAGTGAGTTACTTCTATCATGATAATCAAATAATAAATTTCCTCTTTCATCCCTATCTTATTTTCTCTTGACTCACTAAGTTTGTGACATGTGCCCCTCATACATATCATGATAGATGGGAGTTCCATCATCAAACTTATGTTATTAAGGCTCTCCTTTCCCAATTTCCTTTCCTTGATTCCCTAATTCCTTGACTCTTTGATTTCTTATTGGTCATCCATTTGTGAGGTTAATGGGCCCCCACTATTGCTGGGTGTAGCCCAACTTGGTCCAGTTTCGGTCAAAGGCCCCGTATTTTGAGGAGTTGAGCACACAGAGTCTGCGAAGTTATATTTACCGAACGATTTAAGGCTTTGGGGCGGGTTAAAGCCCCTCATTTTGTAACAGGTATTGGGTGTTATTTCATTGTTTTGTCAGATCCATGGTATGTGGACCATGGTCTTGTAGTAATGAAATCTATAAAAGGAGATGTAAGACTTTGTTCAGGATAGTAATAGAGTAAGATAGAAAGGAAGTCATAAATGAATCATTGATACCTTCTTTAGTTTGTATTTTGGGTCTTAGGAGAAGGCTTCACAGCTGAGTGCGCATAAGCCTTGAAGAGTTTGCAACTGAGTGCGCAGACCACCCTGTGGTTGGGTGCGCAAGTTGAAGAAGTTGTATGTATTAAAGGTCTATCTTAATAAAAGAAGAAGAAATTTTGGTGAAAGCATATGTATCTATGTTTATTATCTATGTTTATAGATATTTTTATACATGCTTTTTACTAAATTATGCGAAAGAATGAATGTTATATATTTTCTCATATGTTTATGCGATAAGTGCAAATCTTTGAAGTAAATCATCAGTGCAAAGTTATTTATGCATGTGAAGTTGTAGATAGGTCTAAACACATGGGTGCCACAATGCGCATATCCCTCTGATAGCATAAACCTAGTTCTGCAACCTCACATTACTGCTTTAGGTGAGATTGTGATCTTCTTGCAAGTCATTGCCGAAAGGGCCAGTGGTTGAGGGTTTTGTTGGTGCACAATACACTTTGAACCTAGGTCCAAGCCACTTGAGCTAAAAAATGGTTCTATTGTCGGGACCAGGATCTGTTTGAGGGATATGTTTTGGCATCCTTCGAAGAAGGAAATCTAGGAGTGGGTTGAACAAAAAGAGCGAGAATTTGTAGTTCAGGAAAATAGAAATTTGTGATTTTCAACTAAAGCCTGGTTGTAGAAGTATATCTTCAAAGAGCAATATGAAATATTCTTTGGTTCATTTCACATTGAACTGTATGACTGGGTATCAAATTTGACTGAGCGCAAGACCTTTTTTAAAGGAGACGAACCTAAGGAGTGGAATCATGTATTGATACAAAAACTCAAGTACGTCAATAACAGAATCTCAAGAGATTTTGATTTCTAGATCGATAGAATTTTGGGAGGATTTACCATTGAATTCGCAACAGACACAATTGTATGTTACAACAAATCTGACCAGAGATTTTTCAAGGGTCCATGAGGTAAGTACCTGAACTATTTAAAGTTATGGATTAAAATGATTTTATGTGAAAAGGGCGTACTATGAATGCAGAGAGATTAATGTTTGGGTGAAGAGGGAATAAGTCTGAACTAGGATCTACGCAAAGCGGGAACAACGAACTTCGCTATGGACCAGTTAGGTGTAAAAGTAGAAATATTCGCTGAAAAAGGAGCTAGAGTAGTTAGCTAAGTAAAGAGATGAGCTATGGCAACAACAATAGAAATTGGAAAAATCCATTACAGACACTTGTAGTAGAGTTCTGGACAAGAAGGTCCGTGAAGAGGAGACACCAATAGAGAAGGTTGTGAAGCTTTCCCTCGCAATAAAATAATCAAAGGATATGATCGTGAAGATGAAATTTGACTATGTTGTGTAGATTTCAAAGATATAAATAAGACTACAACTAGCCACGCCACCAAAAGTATGAAAGAAAATGGAGAAGGACTTAAATTTAGCTTTGAAAGGCATCTATGACACAGTGGCGGACTGTGGAAAATTACTAGATGACACTATGACAATTCAAACCTCATTGCAGGAGGACCCAAACATTTAGAAGACCAAGGAGGAGATACAGGTGAAGCAGAAGTAGTGGGAAGAGATCCCGAAAACTGCGAAGACCTACCATCTCCCAAAGGCTTGCCAACATTACTAGAGGAAAGAACCTCTAGAAATAGATAGAAGATCTTCGGAGAAAGGAGCAAATCTTGCAAGTGAGGACTCAGTCATGGTAGGATGAGGCCCTCCAACTTTAGCAAGCAGTGGATGGAAGGCTCAAGCAGTTAAAGGAAAGGGAGAAAGAAATATTGCAGAAGACTGTTGGTCCAACTACTGAGGCATTGTCGAAGGAGGTGCACCAAGAGGAGAAATAAGTAGCAGAAATAGTCGAGCAATACATCATAGTCTACAATGGTATTGCAGCGAAGATTAAGGGTGTTGTAGCTGAATGAATCAGGATGAATCACATATGAGTGTTGGGGGCCTATTGGGCACAGCCCAACTTGGTCCAGTTTCGATCAAAGGCCACGTATTTTGAGGAGTTGAGTTCGTGGAGTCCACGAAGTTATATTTACCTCATGATGTATAGGGGCTTTGTGGTAGGTCAAAGCCCCTCATTTTGTAACGAGTATTGGGTGTTAGTTCATTGTTTTGTCAGACCCATGGTATGTGGACCATGGTCTTGTAGTAATGAAATCTATATAAGGATATGTAATACTTCGTCGAGGATAGTAATAGAGTAATATAGAAAGGAAGTCATAGATGAATCATTGATATCTTCTTTAGTCTATATTTTGGGTCTTATGAGAAGGCTCCACAGCTGAGTGCGTGGAGGCCTTGAAGAGTCTATAGTTGAGTGCGTAGACCACTTGCAACTAGGTGCGTAGGTAAATAAGTTGTATGTATTGAAGATCTATCTTAATAAAATAAGAAGAATTTTTGGCAAAATCTTATGTATCTATGTTTATACAAGATTTTTACTGAATTATGAGAAAGCATGAATGTTATACTATTTTTCGATATGTTTATGCGATAAGTGAAATCTATGAATTAAATCATTATTGCAAATTTATTTATGCATGTGAAGTTGTAGATAGGTCTAAGACATAAGTAAACACATGGGCGCCACAACACGCATATCCCTCTGGCTACAGAAACCTGGTTCTGCAACCTCCCATAACTACTTCGGGTGAGACTATGATATGCTTATAGGTCGTTGTCAAAAGGCTAGTGGTTGATGGTTTTTTGGTACGCAGTACACTATGAACCTAGGTCCAAGCTCCTTGAGCCAACAACTATTGACCTATTTCAATTGGACTAAGTTCTTGCACTTTAATAGTTCTTCCTTACAGTCCAACCCTCAAATTCCCTACCAATCATCCATGTGTAGGTCGAGAGGACCCTTATGGTTGAAACTTTTCTATGAGCTAGGACCTTATGCTCTCTCAATGCTTCAACTCTCTGAATCCCCAACTATTCAATGAATTTACTTATAGTCTGGCATGCTGACATCATCTCTCATTTCCTCCAACTCTTCATTTGTTTTTTTTCTCACTATATGAACCAATGATGTAGACCTCACATCATGAATCACTTTTAAGGAACAAGGTATGAAGGAAATACTAAGAAATCCCCCTACTCACATTTTATAGGTTCTCATGTGTTTCCCTATGCATTAGATAATCACCCTATCATATAAATGGGTAAATTAAACATGACTAACTCTAATCCATGAGAGGTGAGTGGACAGGCATATCTAATTTTTCAAAATAATATAGTTTCGGAATAAGGAGATACATGGGGATCCATATCTTCCCCATAGAAGTTGTCAGGTGGAGGTTTTGCACCATATAATGACATATCTAATATTGGTCATCCTAAAAAGAATCAACACTAATTATAAATTGTATCTTAACTCACAGAATGACATTAAAAATAACTAAGTAGTAGAAGATAAGTATCTCCCTTTGTTGTTCCATTCATTTTTCACAAATTTTAGGATGAAGATGTGGAGCTCCTCCAAATAAGCGACACCAAGTGCAAAAATAATAATGAAGCAACCATAAATAAGTTGATATGGTCGTAATGGAATTTTGTAAAGATGGAAAATAAAGGAAGAAAATGAAAGGAAAAATATGCTCTTAAAATCGGAAATAGAGAAAGGGAGATTGACATTGGCATATAGGAAAAAGGGGCTTCCCTAGAAAGGGATATAAGGAACTCGATGCCATTGCATTCAAGCAAAAACCACTTATTTGAGGAGAGATTGTTAGCATTTGGCTCAATGTGTATTCAAAAAGACAAAATTCATGCACCATAGTATAAAGAACCTCATTGCTGAGGAGTATTTTTCCTCAAGATATCTCCTAGGTTCAACCACTGATAGAGGAAGATGCATGTTATTACTTCCATTCATCAAAGAGATAGTTCTCAAAGTAATGAAATTTGTGAAGTACCTCACAGAGTGAACATTTTACCACATTTTAACATCTCAATTGTTACCCTATGGGAGATAAAGAGATAGACCAACTCAAAAAGATTAGTGATGTTCCTATATTAGTATCACCAAGAAATCTAAGTATCCACTATCATGATGTATGTCCTCTTTGTGTAGCATGTTATTGGACTCTCATCTTCTTGGGTTTCCATATTAAATTCATCAGGGGAACCAAGCATTTATTCAATTTTATTTTCCATTATATGTCCATGTGTCGTGCTTTTGACCATCTCAAAGTGGATTCTCATTCCATACTCAATAACACAATTTTCCAATATCCTGCCACTCCCCTTTCCTACTTCGTTGTCTAAGTGATAAGCTTCACTAGTATGTTCACCATTAATTAATCGTCTTGTACACGCATTCAATGAAAATTTTAAAGGATAATATTCACAAGTGGGCTAATTTTCTATGGTTTTTTTCAAAAAAATATTTGCCAATTTCCATTTTTTTGAAAAATTATTCACCCAAATTTTATAGTATAAAATTATTTTACCTTAAAAATCACCAAAATTTTATCGAGAGTTATATAAACTCATTAGAAATTCAAATTTTTTTATAAATATATAAGTAAATATTTAACATTTTGTATATTAGGGACTAGTGAGATTCACCAAGGCTTCTAAACTTCAAAATAAATTTCCATCCTTGAAATTTCCCATGCTTGCATTTCTCATCCAGTGATTGGCATGCAAACTATGCCACTAGAAGATTTAAATGGAATTGGTGTCTCCAACTAATGGAATCAACCTTATTGCATGCTCCATTACTACAACATGACAATGCAATTATGTTGAGACCTCTCATTCTAATTTTAATGTTAGGTATAAAAAATTAATAATAAAAAATAGAAACAAATAATTATGTAGAAGGGTATGAATAAAAATCATGACCCCTTTTAAAAGGGAACTTAAGTTGTATTTAAGTCAAGTCCCTCATTGTAAAAAAATCGTCATTCAACTATTTAATTACACTATGTGTTTTCTTTAATCTTGTTGGGATTTACGTTCACTCATTGTGATATCACATGTCCTAGATAAAGTGAACTATTCAATTGGGACATGTGATATCACAATAAGGAGTGAATGTAGATCCCAACAAGATTAAACAAATCACATAGTGGCCTAGACCACCAGTTCTAAATTAAGAGGATTTCTAGTAGGATACTATTGAAGGTTTATTCAAAATTATGCTCATGTAATTGCACCCCTAACAAACCTTTTAAAGAAGAACTCATTCGAATGGGATGATAAGGTAAAAAGATATTTTGAAATCTTAAAGGAAATAAAGTCCAATAAACTTGTACTAGTAACTCCAAATTCAAAACCTTTTGTAATCAAATGTGATGCTTCATGTTTCATAATAGGGGCTTTGTTGATGTAGGATGGCCATCCTGTAGCATTTGAAAGTGTGAATCTCAATAAAAGAGAATACCTAAAATATGCATACAACAAAGAAATTATTTCCATTATGCACACTCTAGCCAAATTCCAATAGTATCTTTTGGGAATTAATTTTCTAATAATCACAAATCATAATAGTCTTCAACGTTGTCTCCAACAAAAAACAATTTCTACGTAACAACAAAATGGATTGAAAATTATTCCACTTTCGATATGGAGATATCACAAAGAAAGTGAAGAACAACACAAAAAAATATGCTCTCTCACATAAAGACATAAACTCTTCGTCACTTGCAGTTCAAATTGTAGTTCCATATTGACTTAATGAAATTCAAAGTGAATATGGAAAGGATCCACAAACATGCAGTATAATCAATAATCATGTCCGAAAATCAAAGTTCAAATGGAAAAATGGCATTCTCTATTATAAAGGAAGAATTTACCTAAGCCCAAGTTCAAGATTTAAATTGAAAGTTCTCTAGGAATCCCATGACTCACCACTAGTAGGAAATGTGTGTTTCTCTAAATCCTACTATAATGAACACTAGTTATAATGCGTGTAAAATAATGCATGACATTGGTAAATAAGTGGTTAGAAACCGTTCCTCAATAAGGGAAAGAGAATTTATATACATTAGAGGAAATTTCAACCTAAAAGTGGTCTCCTAAGGAAAAATGATAAAATAATATGAAAATAAGAAAACTAGAAAAGAAGAAAACTATTTTTTTAACTGTATTTTTGGCTTATCTCCTTATAGGTTTACTCAAGTTTCAAGTGTAAACACTCGTTGGATGTGGAATTAAATTATGCATCCAAAGAGTACCCATTATGCATATTTTTGAGAAGACCCACATTGATAAAAGTTGAGGATACATGAAAAACACATATTGAACGTGCTTTTTTAATGTATCTTCAATATTTATCAATGTGGTTCTTCTCAAAAGTATGCATAATGGATACTCGTTGGATGAAGAATTTAATTATGCATCCAATGAGTGTCTACACTTGAAATTTGAGTAAACCTATAAGGATATATATGTCAAAAATACAATTAAATTTATTTATTTTATTTTATTTTTTTCCCCTCCAAAATATTTACATGTACCTCTTTTTAAATTTAAAGGATTTTGAATAGTTTACATATTATGTATGTGAAAAATTCATGGGCACTTTTAGGTTGAAATTTCCTCTAATGGAAATGCAATTCTCCCCAACTTATAGTATTTTCATGGCACCAGTCATTTAACACTACAGAGAAAGAGACATAGTCACACATCAAGCTAGAATAAGTGTCATTGATAGATTAGATCACATATATGGGCACAACATTCAACTTGGTGGTGATTTTGTTAGAGAACCTTAAGGAATCTATTATTTAGTATATTAAAGAGGAATTCATTTAGGGAAATTCTTCTATATGTTGTCTGATTTGGTTAATGTCATGTGTGTTAGGTGAACATTTCCCTTGACGGGATGGAGGTGGAATCCCACAAAAATCCCAATCTACATTTATTACAATGAGCTCTAGGAAAATAAATTATGTTCATAATTCATTGATAGATGTGATGGCTTTTTGGGCCCGCTATATCAATTGATATTCAATAGTCTCGCTCCATGGATCTCTAAAGAGGATGAAGAGGTAATCAGACCAATTGGATATTGGTTCATACAAGAGAAACACACATTTAATGCTTTTAAATTATCACTAAGCCTCCCCATCTACTACTTGAATTTGTCCCAGATATGGTTTCCCTCAGGGAAATCACTTATAAACCCACCATAGTTGGTGTCAATTTCTCCTTATAGGAAAGTAACAAGCACTCCTAACCACCGCACCTAATAAAACTTGGGGTCTACATGTTGCAAGAACAACCACATGCTAATATGGAAGTTGATCATAATGAAGGGTTGAGTCCTTATGAAGGAAAATTCTAGACTTATTATCTACAAAATATAGCTTGAAATAATTGCAAGAAATTCAAGTTCCACTAGCCTTACACCCATAAAGAATTGATAGAGAAAGATCTATACAAGAATACACAACTCTTTGAGGACGTGGAGGAGAGGATACACACTTTGGAAGGAAAAAAACAAAGAAAAAATGATAAGGAAAAGGGGTAGGCTATTATGCATGTAATGTTATAAATTAATTTACGGAGTAATGAATACATTAAATATTGTGGAAACACAAATACAGAAATGCGTAAAACAAGAGAGACACAAATATATGTGGTTCACCCAATTTTGGCTACGTCCATGGAGAAACAGCCATGCCTTCCTTTTATATTATCCAACATAATGAAGAGATACAACCTACAACATAATTGTTATAATTTCCTCTTCGCTCTTAGACATTCTCCTCTCTCTTTCTCACTTAGAATAATAATGCACATTCACAATACAATTCCATCATATAAACTTAGGGGTTTCCTTCTAGGGAAAAACACCCAAAATTAAACATAAATTCTATTGTCAAATCATCCGCCTAATGAATGACCCAGATTGACTACGAAATTACAATATTTTACAAGCCAATTTTTCATCTATTTTTAGCTTCAGGGTGTTGCCCCAAACCCCCACCAGAGGGGGCTCCAAACATGCAGTCGCCCCTTGCGGACCCCCGAGGCAACAATAGTGGGGGGGAAATCACCCCTCACAACCCCATGTTGTGGATTGGGATCCAAATGTGGTTGAAACAAGACCTCTGAATTAGGAAGATAATCAAGCGTTACATCCAACAATCTCCCACTTGGAGACTGATTACATTAACTCCATCGTTGTTTCACTTCCTCTACATTGCTTCCACTTTGGACCTAGTTGTTTCTCATCTTCATCATCATACTTGAAGAGAAATTGAAACTAAGTAGAATCTCAGTTTCTCCCTGGTTAAAACTTTTGTTAACATATCTACAGGATTTTGGCTAGTGTGTATCTTTCTTAGCTTCAATTGTCCATCATCCAACACTAATTGTATGAAATGGTACTTGAGTTGTATATGTTTAGCCTTGGAATGAAATGGTGATTTCTTTGCAAGATGAATGGCACTCTGGCTATCACTATATAGCCTGCCCACCTCTTACTTCTTGCCCAATTCATCCATAAACCTCTGTAACCAAATCATTTATTTACCAGCCTTTGTAGCAACAACATACTTTGCTTCTGTTGTTGAAAGTGCAACAATGTTTTGCAATTTTGAAATCCAACTAACAGTTGTTCCACCTATAGTAAACACATGCCCTATGGTACTCCTCATGTTATTTCTATCACTTGCCATATCTGCATCAACATATCCCTATAGAGAAACGTTTGAACCACCAAAGCATAATGCTTGATTTATGGTACCTCTCAAATACCTGTGAATCCACTTTACTACCATCCAATGCCCTTTTCCTAGATTGTTCATATACATTCTTACAACTCCCACTACATGTGAAACATCAAGCCTTGTGTAGACCATTGCATACATTAAATTTCCAATTGTTGATGCATATGGAACTTTACACACATAATCCATATTTTCCTAGGTCTTGGGACACATCTCCTTACTTAGTTTGAAATGGCTAGACAAAGGTGTACTAATTGGATTTGCATTCTACATATTAAATCTTTCAACACTTTTTCTATGTACTCACTTTGAGACAATGTTAATTTGTGATTTTTCTTGTCTTTAGTTATTCTCATACCTAGGATCTATTTTGCAGCACCCAAATCCTTCATTGAAAATAAATTTTCCAATTTTCCTTTGAGCACATTTATTTCCTACATGTTAGACCTTGCAACAAGCATTTCATCTACATACAATAACAATATAGTATAGTTTCCATCATTTTTTTTTTAAGATAAACACAATGGTTAGAGTGACATCTAGTATAACCTTGTTCGAACATAAACTTATAAAATTTTCCATACCACTACCTTAGATCTTGTTTTAAGCTATACAATTTATTCTTCAATTTTCACACTAACTTCTCCTTCTCTTTGACCACTTACCCTTGTGGTTATTGCATATATATGTTTTCCTCCAAATACCCATGGGGAAAGGTTTTCTTGAAATCTAACTACTCAAGATGGAAATCTTCTACTACCACTAGACTTAAAATAGTTCTATTTGAAGTCATTTTAACAACAAGAGAAAAAATTTAATCAAAGTCTATACCTTTCTTTTGTGGAAATCTATTCACCTTTCTTCCATGGCTTACTCCCACTTCTTCCTAGTTTCTACCTCTATTTCTTCTTCATATCTTTCTTGTTCACCAAAATCAGTCAACAATACATAATATGATGAAGGAGAGTATTGTTCAAGGGGTCTACTTATCTTGGTAGAAATTCTAACACCACTTTCATGTATTTAAGGTGCATGTTGCTATTGTAGTTGTTATTGTTGTTGTGGCTACTAATCATTATGATTTCAAGGCACCTTTACCTTTTATGTGATCTCATCAAGCATTGTGTATTCTTTGTTTTCTTTTTCTTGTTTCTTTCCCTACATTTGATCCTTATACAAGACATTTTCATTGAATATGACATCTCTACTCATAATGTTTTTGTGATTTTCATAATCATATAAGCGATAACCAAAATTATTACCGTATATCAAATAAAGTTACATTTCTTTGATTTTGCCTCAAGCTTTGTTATATTTTATTTATTGATGTGGATAAATGTTTCACAACTGGAAGTATTTAAAAATGAGTAGTTTACCTTTTTATCTGTATGTGCCTCTTTTGAAATACCACCATCCAAGGAACTTGAAGGCCCTCTATTTATTATATCAACAACAATATCTACAGCATTTGCCCAAAATTTTAAGGGAAATCTTGCATGCAATATTCTGCACTTTGCACGCTCCATGATTGTCATGTTCATCCTTTATGACACACCATTTTCTTATGGTGTTCCTGGAATTGTCTTCTCTCTACGAAATCCATGCTCTATATAGTAGTTATCAAACTCTTTGTTAGATTATTCACCTGCATTGTTTGATCTAAGACACTTCAACTTCTTTTCTATCTCATTCTCAACCAAAGCTTTCTATTGCTTGAAAGTGTCAAATACATCAGATTTATTTCAAATACAATAAATCTAGTTTTTCCTATTTGCATAATCAATAAAAGTAACATAATAGCAAGAGACACTGAGAGATGATACCTGAGCAGATCCATATACATTTGTATGCACAAGCTCTAATTTTTCACTCTTCTTTTCCTTCCCAACTCTAATAAATCTAACTCTCTTATGTTTTCCATAAACACAATTTTCAAAGAAATCCAAATGAACATGCTTCAAACCTGGAAAAATAATTCTTAAGTGAAGAATCTCCATCTCCTTCTCACTCATGTGCCCGAAATTATGATGTCAAAGTGTCAGGTCTGCTCCTATGGAGGTTAAAGAATTAACAAAATTAGAAATACTATTGCATAAATACAATGTACCAAACTTTTCTCCTTTTTCTATTACCAAGGCTCCTTTAGTGACCTTCCAGGTTTTGTCTATAAAAGTTGTTACACAACCTTCACCTCCCAACTGCCCTATTGAAATTAGATTTTTATTTATATCTGGAACATGCCTTACCTCCTTCAACAGACATTGGTTTCCATTTTGTTACTTTATAAAGACCTTACCCATTCCAATGACTTTACAGTGTTTATCAACAACCAAACAAACCTATCCAAAATCTCCTTGAACATAGTCATGAAAATGTTTCCTATAATGTGTGGCATGGAATGAGGCCCCTAAATATACCACCCAAGCATCAATAATATTCTATAATGAAAGAATCAAATCACCTTGCAACACATCACTTGTCACATTCACTTCATGATTATTCTCTTGTTGTCCATATCAATCTTTTCCCTTCCGATATTTACAATATTTCTTCAGGTGTGCTTTCTTCTCACATTTCTAGCACACTATCCTTGGTCTAGATTTGGATTTTCCTTTTCTTGACTTACTGCGATTTCCTGGGCTCCTTTCTCTTTCCACTTTTCTTCCCCTAGTCTCTGCAGTCAAAGAATTACTTGATGTCTCACCATAGTTTTTCCATCGCATTTCCTCGGTAAGGATGGCACCAACAACATCATCAAACTTTAAAGTACTAGATCTAGAGATAGAATTACCAATAACCATGACTAAGCCATTACAAATTTTGGGAAATGAGCACATAAATAGTAAAGCCCAGCCTTCATCATCAAAATTTACCCCTACAGAAATTAACTAACCGATAACCATGTTAAATTTATTTAAATGATCAGCAACATATCCACCTTCTAACATCTTCATATTCAATAGACACTTCATGAGAAATACCTTATTTGAGGCCGATGGATTTTCATATAGTTTGGCAAATACCATCATTAAACCTTTTGTTGTCATTTTCTTTGAAATTTTGAATGTCACTGATGCTTCCAGACATAGCCATATTGTTCCTAGTGCCTTTTTGTCGAGAATCTCCCATTCCACATCTGTCACACTCATCGACTTCTTTGATTTTCTTCTCAATGGTAGATACAAATATTTCTGATATAGATAACTTTCCATTAGCATTTTCCACAGCTAGTAGTTTTGGCTATTATTAAATTTTTCGACCCTAAACCTACCATCTTCTACCATTGCTCCCACTAAAACTAGGAACCCTTCTCTACTGCAGGTTTATCAGCCAAATAGACCTTCCACTATGATACCAATTGTTAGAAATTAATTTACGAAGCAATGAAATGCACAAAATATTGTGGAAACACAAATATAGAAGCACATATAAAGAAGAGAGATACATATATACATGGTTCACCCAATTTGGGCTATGTGTATGGAGAAACATCTAGTCCTTCCTTTTATTTTATTGTTATGAAACCAGCTCAAGAAAAATATAGAAAAGATAGATCAACGCCTTAAAATTCAGCCTCTTTAGGGGGACAACCTCCTTTGCATTACATAAATGAACAATTCCTTGATGATTCAAATGACAAAACCTCCTTTCCATATATAGGAGTCTAAGGAGTCACACTATAACCCAGCTGACCTAACAAAAATAACAATAGAGGGATTCTATGGGGCACAGTAATAAAAATATGGGGCAGTAGGGACACAACAATATTAATAAGGGGTACAACTACAATAGTAATGGGGTAATCACTAGTATTATAGGGACCCAACATGCCCCTCTCCTTCAAAAAAGTGTTGTCCTCAACGCTTGAGTAGTTCTGAATACTTCTGTATAAAATTCTCATCCTCCCATGTGGATTCTTCAGCGGATAAGTTCTTCCACTTGATAAGATACTTCGAAATTGATCTATTTCGTAGCTGTTGAGTTCTTGTTTCTATGACTGCTTCTGGTTCCAATATAATTTTTCCTTCCTCGTCCAGTTCTGGTAATATTGTTTGAACTGGGAGCTTGTCGCCTATAACCTTCTTTAAACATGAAACATGGAAAATTGGGTGCAATCGAGAAGCTGCAGGAAGCTCGAATTTGTATGCCATAGTACCAATCTTTTGCAACACCTTGTATGGACCATAATACTTTGGTGATAATTTATTATCCTTCTTAGCTTGCTTGAGGGACATTTGCTTATATGGTTGTAACCGTAGGAATACCCAATCACCTACATCAAAACTCCTTTCACTGTGATGCTGATCTACCTGTTGTTTCATTCTATTATGTGCCAACACGAGGTTATCCTTTAAGAGTTGGAGGACTTGTTGTTGATGTTCGATGTGATGTTCCACTACCTGAACCTTAGAATTT
>APFE031193165.1:2651-15336 GCA_000404065.3 Pinus taeda | reverse complement strand
TTTTTGTAGATGATTTCAAAGTCATAACCCAACATCTTTGTGACCCACTTTTTTTCTCTTCAGAGGATAATCTTTGTTCTAAAAAGTATTTAAGTCTATCATGATCCGTTTTTACCTTGAAGTGTCTTCCCATTAGGTAGGATCACCATTTCTTAAGTGCATGGAGTATTGCCAACATTTCCTTCTCATAAATAGCTTTGTGTAAAACCTTTCCCTTGATCAGATGACTTTCAAAAGTAATGGGTCTTTCATCTTGCATTAGAACAACACCAATACCATTTCCTGAAGCATCACATTCCACAATAAAGGTTTTTGTGAAGTCCAGTGTAGCTGAGACCGATGCTTGGCACATTGCCTCTTTAAGATGTTCAAAGGCCTTTGTTGCTTCCGGAGTCCATGAAAATGAATCTTTCTTCAGTAATGTTGTTAGAGGTGCTTCTATTCTCCCATAATTCTTAACAAACTTGCGATAATACCTGTCAACCCGAGAAATCCTCGCAGATGCTTTATGGATGTGGGGATTCTCCATTCCTTAATGGCTTTAATTTTGCTAGGGTCTACCTAACTCCTTCATGAGATACAATATGACCCAGATATTCAACCTCTTGTACTCCAAAGAAACATTTGGATCTTTTTGCATATAATTGTTTCTCCTCCAATAGTTGTAGAACCCTGTCAACATGTTCAACATGATCCTTCCAAGACTTGCTGTAGATTAGTATATCATCAAAAAATACTGACACAAATTTTCTAAGGAAGGGTTTGAAAAAGGAATTCATCAAACCTTGAAATGTAGAAGGTGCATTGGTAAGGCCAAAAGGCATGACCAAAAATTCATAATGACCCTCATGAGTTCTAAATGTTGTTTGTGGAATGTCTTCAGTCTTCATTTTGATTTGATGATATCCTGGATGAAGATCCAACTTGGTGAAGTAAATTGATCCATGCAATTCATCTAGTAAATCATCAATGACAGGAATGGGAAACCTATCTTTAATAATGACCATGTTGAGCTCCCTATAATCCAGACACATGTGCCATGATCCATCCTTCTTGTGCACCAATACTACTAGAGCGGAGAAAGAACTTTGACTCGGTTGAATTATACCAGCCTCTAGCATTTTTGTAACCATATGATCAATTTCACTGTTTTGGCATAGGGATATCTGTACGGCCTGATGTTTGGAGGAACACTTCCTGGAATCAGATGAATAGCATGATCATAATCACGAATAGGAGGGAGACCTTTGGGAGTCTCAAATACCTTGGAATGATTGTCAAGAATTTTGGAGATCTAGAGAAATAGATGATTCCAATGTGGAAACATCTAGCGAACATAATTGTGCAATTACACCCCTTTGATACTTTTTTAGAAGATTTCACATACCGTTAGAGCTGATTATCTTTCCTGGTTTCCCTGCAATACCCCTTAATTCAACTTCCTTTCCTTCCACAGAAAATTTCATGAAAATTTCTTGAAAGTTAAAAGCTATTGTACCCAAGGATTGTCGCCATTGGACTCCTAGTACAACATTAGCACCTCCCATTGGAATGGAAAGCATTGGGTTATTCAATACATATTCTCCCATGGATAGCTTGATATTATGGCACTTTCCAGAGAAATTTATGGTTCCTCCACTTGCAACCATCACTTGACACTCTGTTGCTGGATATAGGAAGCAATTCAATTCCTTGGCTATCTTACAATGAATAAAATTATGGGTACTTCCCGAATCAATCAACACTATTACCTTTTTCTTCTTGATTTGTCCTTCTATCTTGATGGTTGAGGAGTGGTAATTCCTACCAATGCATTAAAATATATGGTCAGATTCATTTCTTCTTCATCTAGGCTTTGTTCCTGGAGTATATCCTCTTCTTTTGTCCTTTCTTGCTCCTTTTCTTCTTCCTCTTCACAATCTATGTAGAAATATTTCTTCTCAGCACACTTATGACCTTTAGTGTATTTGCTATCACAACTGTAACAAAGCCCTTTTGCTCTTTTTTCTTCCAATTGTTGTGGTGTCAACCTTATAGGTTGTGGAAGACCAGGGACAACACTTCCATCTTTATAGTTGTGAGTGGTATGCTTCTTGGTTGCCATAATTTTGCTTTCCATTTTTCTTGCTAACCTGAATGCCTTCTCTAATGAATCAGGTTCCCAAAGGTGAACATCATGTTGGATATTATCCTTTAAAGTCCCTATGAACACATCAATCCTATGCTCCTTTGGAATATTTTTTACCCTTATGTTCAATTTTTGGAACTCCTCATTGTGCTCCATTATGGAACCCTTTTGTTTGAGACTTATCAATTGGCTAAAAAATGTGTTGCTTTTTGTATCCTCATAATGTGTTGTCAATTCTTTCGTAAAAATTGCCCAAGCGATAATTTGTTTATGAGAGCAAAGCCATTGATACCATAAAAACTGATTTGGTTCCAAATATAAAGTTGCAATATGTACCTTTTGTTTGTTTTGCACATTATTGAGATCGAAAAATTGCTCCATCTGTAATATCCATGTTGCGAGATCCTTGCCATCAAACTTCCCCATATTGATTTTTGGAATATGGTGGGTCTTTGATCCAAAATTCGAGTCTATGAAATCATGATTAACATTTCTTTTGTTCTCATCATGAGTTTCTTAATACCCTTTCACCATTAGTAAGAATTTCTTGTAGAAACTTTGTCAAATCTATCTCCAAATCTTCCATGCCTGTCTTTAAAAAATCCATCTTAGCTTCTACGCCTTTCTTTAAACCATCCATCTTAGCTTCTACATCTTTCTTTAAACCATCCATCTTAGATTCTGTTAATTTTTGTGAAAGTGACACTTGTTGCACTTGGTCTCGTAATTTTGATATGCCATGTTGCATTTCTTCCTCTTCTTCATGAGTCATGCTAGAGCTTTCAGGTTGCTTACTAGATGTTTGCATTTTCTTTCCTCGGGGCATCAATTACTGATAATAATGCTTTACTATGCCCTTTGAATTCCTTCCAACTAATTTTTCAAACCAAGCTCATGCAAAAATTTAAAAAAACTACACACATTTTTTCACTTTGTAGGAGCTTGATATTGAATCTGATGTATCTCTATAATTTTGAATCATCCAGTTCTGAAATTGCGACTTGTAGTAGCTCTCTATGTCCTCTTTCCAATGCCACCAGTATGATCCAAATTGGATTCTCCAAGGAAGATTTATGCCAAATCTCCCACAATGACCTAATTATAGACTAGTTCAGTAGAGCGAACTTGTACGACGTGCCATGTGTCACTGTTTCCACCTTTGTCTCTGAAAAACATACACAAGAAACTACAGTCTGTTTTCTTTCTTTACCTTCTTACTAAATTTCAATCCGATGCTCAGAGAGAAAGTTATGATAATTTTCCCCAGGTCACCTGTTTGGAATGTAATTCAGGAGTTTGCAAAAAGGAAAACTTCCTCAGACCATATCTCTGCAAATATAGCGCGAAAAGCTCTGAAATTTGGAAGCAAGGTTCAATGCGCTTTTGTCTCAAATGGTTTTTTTTTTTCGCTTTTGAAACGTCGCAAAACAAAATTTTATAGTGAAAATGCCACGATGACCTATTTGGAGCAGCGAAACCCCTAGAATCCAAAGCTCTGATACCAAATGTTATGAAACCAGCTAACAAAAAGATAGAATAGATAGATCAATGCCTTAGAATTTAGCCTCTTCAAGGGGGCAACCTCCTTTACATTACATAAATGAACAATTATTGGATCATTCAAATGGAAAAACCTCCTTTCTATATATAGGAGCCTAAGGAGTCACAATATAACCCAGCCGACCTAACAATAATAATATAAAGCCACAAAAATAACAATAGAAGGATTTTATGGGGCACAGTAATAACAATATGGGGACAATAGGGGTACAACAATATTAATAAGGGATACAACTACAATAGTAATGCGGTAATCACTAGTATTATAGGGACCTAACATCTCCATAGATGTTGGAACATTCTGGAACTCCCATTATTGATGACTCATCCCTGACAGAACTAAACCCATTGCTTTCCATCCCTGTCACCCCTCCACCTGTTTCCGCTCCAAATCATATGCCTCTGTTTGACGTCTCGTCCACATCACACATTACATACACTCAGGCTTACATCCCATCCACCCATTCTTATCTCCTTGCTATGACCCCTACTCGACCTATTTCTCCGAAGTCTCTAGTGATCTCACCGAATAATTCAGTGGACAGTGACTTAGATTTTCTGCTTCAAATAAAGACACTCAACCTACATTATCTTACCATTCATAAAACCCCAAGCTCATCAGTCCAGTCATTAGCCCATCCTCCCCTGGCAACATCATTGTCAAAAGAAAACAAAATAGGGGTAGCTGACATTTCTGTGGTCACTCCCGCCATACTACTTTTACCCCTACAGACTTCCCATCCCTTATTGACATCCCTATCACCTCAGGCCCTTAGAGCAAAGATGCTCATATCTCATCCATCATGAACTTCATCCTATCAATGAACATATGTGGATTGGGGGCTTTATATAAATTCCTCGACCTCAAGGATCTTTTTCTTATTACATGTCCGTATATCATCGTCATACAAGAAACTATGCAGCTGACTAGATGATCAATTGACTATTTTAGGCGTATGCTCCCATCCTGGCACATGGTGGCTATAAATGTTGTTGGAAGATCTAGGGGATTGGATGCCCTCTAGGACCTCCGATGGGTCAGAATGAAGGCTTTCTCTTGCTCTGCTGGTATCCTTCAGGAGGGACACATTAGGGGCCTCCTAGGAAGGATTCACATACTAAATGTATATGCACCATACAACGATCAAGATATATTTTTGCGCAACATATGTTCTTCTAGTATATTGCACCTGTTTTCTCTAATTATGGCGGGTGATCTGAACTGCACTACTAGGCTGGATGAAGTATAGGGTCGGGGCCATTATCTGGATAGTATGGCTGACATACTAAAATAAATTATTTTTTAACATAATCTAGTTGATATATGCCAACCACATATCGCGCCTACCTGGGACAATGGTAGGACTGGTATGGAATATATTGCAAAGTGACTGGACCATTTTCTAATTCACGAACAAATGGTGGAGAAACTTGACTTTCTTCAATCCAGTATTTTCAGTAACTATACATCGAACAATCAGCCTATTATACTTACATGGCGTTGTGGGGACATAAGATTTTGTATGCCTTTTAAATTTAATCAGGTCTGGTTGGAAGACCCTGATTTTGAGACTCTGATTAGAGCACACTGGATTTGGGACAAAACTGCCAATATCTCACCCAAGGTTGATATTTTTCACAGACTGTGTGCCTTGAAGAAGTCTTAGCAGAAAAAAGAACTGTATGAGATTATCACAGCGCTGGAGTCTCTCCAACCTCACATGGTCACACAACTCCCATCTATTGAGGTTCAGAACCAAATTCGTGCACTAGAGCTCAAGAAGAAGGATATCCTACATAAAATGGAAATGAATTGGCGTCTTAAGAGTCGAGCTATATGGATCTGGGAGGGTGATAAGAACACTAAATTTTTTTCACCGCTTTGCAAACCATAGAAGGAAGGTAAACTCTATCTAAGATATATCAGATGTAGATGGAAACTGCTTTCAGTCATAACAAGAGATCACTAATCTCGCGGTTTCACATTTTGAACAAGCCTATAGGCGGAAGGTGCTTGATTGCGGGGAGGAACAAGTTTGGGGGGTAAATTCTAACCCTTTGATGTTTGATGAGGAAGAAAATTTGGATTTCTATAAGGCTATCTCGATTGATGAGATACATCAGGTTCTTAAAACGCTGAAGGGGGACATAATCCTAGGTCTTGATGGATGGACTATTGAACTATTTGTCAATTTTTATGACATATTCCAAGATGATCTTCATGCCATGGTAGAGGAGTCGAGATTACGAGGGTTTATATACCAACAAAATAATTTCTACATACATTTATCTCATCCCTTAGAAGGTACCTGTGAGAACTTTCTCTGATTTCCACCCTATCTCACTGTGCAATCTCATTTATAAATTATCTCAAAGACCATTGCTTCTAGGATGAAGCACATATTATCAAAGTACATTTCCCCAGGACAATATGGTTTTCTATAGAACATACAAATACATGATGATGTGGCTATTGCACAAGAAAGTCTACACTCCATACATGTTAATAAAGTGAATGCAGCGGTTATGAAGATCGATCTTAAAAAGGCATACGACTTCCTAGACTGGGGATATCTCTATATGGTCCTTCACAAGATTGGGATACATACCAGTGGTGTGGAATGGATTATGGCATGTGTTACAAATGTTAGGTACGTAGTTGTTGTAAATGGATATCCATCCTGTTATTTTTGGGCGAGTAGGGGACTGAGACAGGGATGCTCACTCTCTCCCATTTTATTTATTCTTTCAATTGATAGACTAAGTCTACACATCAAAAAAGTTGTTGCGGAAGGAAATTTTGAAGCTTTGCACATAGGTAGACAAATTTATATATCACACAACTTTTTTGTTGATGATATTTTAATCATGGCTATAATTGACAGATTTAAATGGCTCACATTATTTTAAATATTTAACAAATTTGGTCGAGCCATAGGCCTCATTATGAATGTTGTTAATTCTACAATTTTATATGGCACATGTAATATAAGTGACATTGCATATATCTAGAGAATATTTGGGGTGGGTGCAGATCCTCTTGATGTGGGCATGAAATATCTGGGATATCCCATAAAGCCTTGTAAATACCGGAACATCAACTGGATGTGGCTGGTTGATCATTTTCACAAGAAAATCCGGGGGTGGGAATTCAGGTGCCTCTCTTTCGGGGTACGCATTACTCACACTCAGTCAGTGCTCACCCAAATAGGGGTCTATTGGGCCCATCTATATCAACTTACACAACTCATTGAACCGTATTATGGCACATTATATATGGTCTGGGGCTGCACATAATTTTAAATACCACCTAGTCAAATTAGAACATATTTCTAGACCAAAAAAGTTGGGAGGATGGGGTGTTATAAATATACGACGATTTGGATGGGCGTTACTGTTGAAGTCACTATGGTGTGGGTTATTTGGAGAGCACATATGGAGTAATATGATAAGATTTATATATCTCAAAGACAAAGACTTTGTATTCTGGATGTGCCAGGGATCCATTGGCTGCAATACGGGATCGACAATATGGCTTAGGTTTAACAAGATTAAAAGATTTTTCTCCAAAATCTATGTTGGCAATTTAATACTAGGCACCGGATTTTAATTGGAGGGGACCAAATCCTTGGTATGTGTAGGAATACAAACATTTATGTTGACCTATCACATATTATCAATTACAGAGGCATTTTTTTTTCTGGAACCAAGTCATCCGAGAACTGCTTGGTTGCATATCTATTTGGAAGAGGGAAAATGAACTGGGATTGACTGACTATTTCTCTCTTGAATGGGAACACATCTGAATCATGATGAAATCACTTGGTATTTGCAGAGATTGTTGAGGAGACCAGGTCACATCGGCTAGTAAGAAGAAGATCGGTGAGATAGAGGTCGCGACCACCTATTTCTACCTCTGCTCACAAGAGCTACAACACAATGTGATAAGCTGGTTCTACAGTTTTTGGCGCACAGAATTTCCCACTAAGATCATCTTGTTCCTATGGTTGGCCTAGAATAACAAAAACTTTACCTGGGACAACCTACAAAAGAGACAGCGACAAGGATCAAGGATTTGCTATCTATGCTAGGATGAAGGAGAAGATAATAGTCATATTTTTTTACATTGTCCATGCACGGTTCACATATGGAGACACTTTTCCGTTAATATGGGCTTTCCATATCTAAATCATGTTAGTATTTTCGACTGTTTAAATTGGTGGAGCTCATAACAATCCACATGGAGGATGATCCCACTGGTTATTTTCTAGGAAATATGGAAGTGGTGCAACCAAACAATTTTTGAAAATGTCAAAGTAAAAGAAGAAAAGGTTCTGGCTCGCATTACCCAATGGATCAACGTTGATAGTGATAATAACAACATGCCAAAGGAAAACACTGATATGGGGGATGGTCCATGCATTACTTACCTCACAGGGTTTTTTGATGGGGAATCACAAAGTGGGATGTGCAGATGTGGTTTTTGGATCAAATTTTCAGAAATGTAAGAGTATTGGGTACACTAGAATGCGAGAAGAGGCACGAACATGAAAGTTGAAGCCATGGATTTATAGGGCTTACTGTCGTTTGCAAACTTCATGGACATTCCTCTCATGCACTTTTTTGGGGATTCTCAGACCATTATTGATCATATACTAGGAAAAAACTAGATTCTATAGAGCACTCTTCAAAGTTGGCTAGGTCTGATTGAAAAGCATTGGGCTACTTTTTTAGACTCCGGTATACAACATATTGGATGGGACCATAACCAGAATGCAAATCAAGTGTCCAAAAAGGGTCTGCTGGATGAGCTAAACAGAATGTACATCGAGATAAAGATGGATTCACTCACCATAGATGTTGGACGCCTTACCATACCAGCGTAGTGATAATATCTTACAAGCTCAAAACAAAGACAAATGCTGCTAGATAAGATAAGAATTCATCTATCTGTTTTCTTTTTACATTTCCTTTTTTGTATATGACACATATAAACGGAGGTATATAATGCTTCAGTGCATGTAGATAATTTGGATACTTGTATAGCCTCTAACCTACACCTCATCATTCACTATTATCTACTGTTTTTCATCACCTATCTCTCTCTTTCACCTCATTTTCCCTGTTAAACCACCCAGATCATTACATTAGATGTCATTAAGCATGACCAAGTGAACTTTGCTAATGTGTGACTGTTTTTTTTAGATTTTGACATATTTACAGGCATTCCGCAGCTCTCTGCCGATTCTGCAGCTATCTGATGATTCCGCAGCCATCTGGAGATTCCGCAGCCTTTTTGTTGTTCTCAAGGTTCCACGTGTCATTTTGCAAAACGAGCCACATGGGTACTTAGGTATCAAGGTGCTCGAGGTTCCTGTGCCATTTGTTCAATCATCCACGTCATCCATACCTCCGGTCAAACAGGGGCAAGATCCGGTCAATGAAGGCAGCTAACGGTGATGCGTGAGCTGTTTGGTCACGTCAGCTCAGACGGTGGCTTGCTCGTGTTTTGCAGGACGTGGGGAACATAATCTAAGTTTGGATTTAATCCCCATGACGACCAGGACCTCCAGCTAACCCACGCAGGCTCATAACGTGTCTATTTAGTTTTTATTGCACATGACAGTTTGTTATTTTCCGTTTCTAGCAACACGCATAGGCTATCCTTCAGATGCCTATAAATACTTGCGTCTGCGTACGCTTAAGAGACTTTTATTTTGCTGTATGTTGGTGAACTTGTTATAATTTTTGAGCGTTTCTAAAACTCTGATTTTATAGTGCTGTTCTAGCACTTTTTACTATAAATTTCTGCATATGGAGTAATAGAACTAGTGCTGTTTTGGAGCTTTCAACATTTTGAATCTTCTTGGGTTATGTGAATGGAGGGCCCCTGTTCATACTAGCCTTGTATAGTATTTTCATGTTCAGCATTCTCTTTTCTTGATTTATGTACAGCATAATTTACTTCACTTTAATTCATTTTGGATCCTTTCTTTAAGCTGATCAGCATTGCTTTTTTGCAAGTTTTGACCCGGGATTATTTGTGTGTTCATGTGTTTGTTTTGCATCTAGTGGTAGTTTCAGTTGACAAATTTAAAGATGTTTCTCCCTATTCTATTCCCATAATTAGTTTTTAGTTCTAATTTTCAAAACTGTCTGCTAATATATGTATGGTCTCTTACTATAAATTGTTTATCTTTTTAGAGATCAGAATACTAATCACTTGCAGCTGGCTTTGAGTGCTTTCTAGACTAATCCTTAGCTACTCTCTAATCGTGCTTTACACAGTACTATGTGATAGAGGCAGAGAGTTAGAAAGAGCAAAATAATATCACTAGTCTTTAAAGTAGATTTTCTCATTTTTATCAGTTATTAGACTTACCTTTAGCTACTTCTTAATCGTGTCTTACACAGTACTATGTGTTAGAGGAAGAGAGTTAGGAAGAGATAAACATTATCATTGGTCTTTTAAGTGATTTTCTTATTTTTGCAGAAACATGAATGGTGTCTAATGCCATTAGAAGAGTGGTTCTTTGCTTTCAGTTATTTTAATTCATTTCCTTCAAAGCATTCCTTTCTCAGCAATTAGTTAGGAATCACTAATCACACACCCTCACTCATTTAGAATTCACTCCACACACACCATCGCTCATTTGTTTATAAATACATCATTTCATCTTAGGAAGATAAAAATAATCACAAACAACACCCCCAAACGACAAAAAGCTTTAAGAGGTTGCTTAAGTACATATAGTACACCTTCACTTCATCAGCTTACGAGCCCCGGGTTGACAATTTATGATATCAATTTAGGAATACTAAATTGACCAAACATTTGGCGCCGTTGCCGGGGAAGTGAAATTAAGTAGCCATATTCTTAAAAAAAAAAACAACATAAGATTTCAAGGAAAGAAGTCGATAACCTATCAAAGTATGCTCTCCTCTTGCACTGCAAAGTGATCTGGAGGATCAGAAAAGAGAAAGTTATTGATTTAGTAGCTTCTTGAGTATGCTCTCTTCTTGCACCTAGAGTGAACTGGAAGATCAGAAAAAGAACTATTAACTTGACTTGAATAAAATAAATAAAAATGACATGCATAGAGCTAGAGATTCTAGAGGAAGGTTTTTAGCTAGAGCTCGAGGTTCAATTTTTACAAGTCCATCTGCTCCAAGGGATAGACAAGAAACACCTCCCTTATCTCCAACCGAAACTCCTAGTCCTAGAATTCCTGGAATTCAAGAGCCAAGAGTTGACTCTCCTACACCTTCTATTGAATTTGAACTAGGAAGAGACTCTTCCCTTTCTCCTACAGAAAGACCAATTGTAATTGAGGAAGTAGAATCATCTGAGGAAGAAGGAGAAATCTCTTCTCGGTCACCCTTTGTAGAAGAACCAGAAGATTTTGAAAACTCTAGGAGAACCATCATGGCAGATGAAGAAGTAGGAGGTAGAGGTAGAGGTAGAGGAGGAAGAGGAGGAAACAATGGAGGTGGTAGAGGTCCCATTGGAGGAGGAAATAGAGATGGCGATAACTCATTTGGGTTCCCTATCGTTGATGAGGATTCCAAAGCCACCATGAAAAACATATCACCATCTGTCCTCCCTAACTTCCATGGGTTAAGATCTGAAGACCCTGAAACATTCTTATTTGAGTTTGAAGTGGTGTGTCAAACTTATGACTATCTAGATGACTCCCAGAAACTCAAATCGTTCCCTTCAACACTAAAGGATCAAACTTTGAGATGGTTCATGGGGTTAGGTACTCAAACCATTAGGAATTGGGATGAAATGAAACAAACCTTTTTGGATAGATATTTGGACTATTGTATGCCTACTAATCACAAGGACGAGGTTTTTAAAATGATACAAAAAGAAGATGAGAGCTTAGAAGATTTACTTGAAAGATTCCAATATAACTTGAAAAAAGAAAAAATGAGTACCTTGGATGATGAGACCTTAAAATCCCTCTTGTTAAAAGCCATTAGGGATGAATGGATAGATATCTTAAATATGATGGGGAAAGGGGATATTTCTCAACTTCCACTTAGTGATATAGCAGAACTTTGTATCCATCTCTCAAGAGGCAAATCAAAAACTCAAAAAGGGCCTAGAGATCCTTCTCTCCTTAGGGCAAGTAAATCTGCAACAGGATCAGTAAGTAGGGCTGAAATCGGCAGTATGCTTGATGAATTTAAGACTGACATCTTAGGGAATCTTAGTGAACAACTAGATACCCTTAAGATCCATAATAGACAGAAAGCAGAAACTGAGGCCTTAGCCATCTTTTTTTCAAAATGTAGAAAAAAACATGCTCTAAGGGAATGTCCCTTGGAAGCACAAGTTGTGGAAACATGTGTAATTTGCTCAGAAACTCATGAGACCAAGGATTGTCCTTCAATTCCTGGCCTCAAGGCAGTCTTTCAAGAATATCCAAGTACGCTTGAATCTCTTTGTTTTATTGCAAGGAGACCTTGGCAAGGACAACAGAATCAAGGGTTTAATAACTCTATGAATTCTCAATCCCAACCAAATTGGAATTCTTGGCAACAACCTTGGCCTAAAACTCAAAATGCTTTTCAAGCATGGTTGCAAAGCATGCAAAATCCTTATGGGAGATTTGCCCAATTCTATTAATATCCTCCATCCTTTCAGAATCAGCAAGCTCCCCAATTTCCAAATCAAAATCAACAGCTATCATTGCCATATCCACAACAACAACAACCTCCTCCACAAAATCAAAATTCTCAACTCTCCCAGCAGAAGTCAAATCAACTTCCCTCTTAGCCATTACCCAATCCAAATAATAGGAATCCTCAAAATGCTTATATGATGGAAGGTCAACCATTCCCCACCTATATGGTTGTTCCTCTCAATGAAGTACAACTCAGATCAGGTAGAATCCTAGATCAACCTTCCACAAGTATTCAACCACCAAGCATTTCGGAGGAAGAATCTCTCAAAGTCAATAAGGGTTCAGAAGTGTCCCTTCCAAACCC
>APFE031193156.1:0-16991 GCA_000404065.3 Pinus taeda | reverse complement strand
TCTATGGGGCACAATAGTAACAATATGGGCACTACATGGGTACATCAATATAATAAGGGGGTTGTACTAATAATAATAAGGGGTTACACTAGTAGTATAGGGGCCTAACAAACTCGCGCAAAAAAAAAGGCAAATATACAAGTCATTGCTTCTTCAATACTAGAACAAAAAATAACCATGTCGTCCCCCAAATTCTACCGAAGAGGCCCAAATTCAAGAATGGTTTGAAATCCACTGCACTCAATTAACATAATACACCAATAACTCCACCACCAGGCCGAGATTCGAGCACTAAGAGTACCCACACATACCACAATAACAGACACAAACCCAAAGACAAGTGACAACATAAAAAAGGTATAGTCAAACTGAAGGAAACAAATTTGAGCTACAATTGACTTGAGACTTACCCAATTCATTAGCCCAAAGATCTTTAAAGCGATAAACTAGCTAAATTGGCCCAAAACCCAAATAAAGAGCCAACCCTTTACTAATAAAGCTATAAAACCTTCCTCTTCAAAACCAGACTAAGAAATGGCTTCAATACCAACATCCACAAACCAAAACAAGAAAGGGATAATAAATACCTCTAAAAGTGTTACCTAGAAGAGGTGAATTAGAGTATATAACCACCAATTTGAAGATAGGCCCGAGTTTTGTAGAATGCAAACAAATAATGAAAAACATTGGCACCACGCTTGAACCAACATAAAAGAAAACCAGAATAATGTTCCCTCCTCACCGACAAAGTCCAAAACCTTGGCAGCTAGACAGAGCATTACAATACTCAAATAGAAGGACCAAGTGCAGGAGGTTGAGGAGTGAGCCTCACCTCCACTCCTTTGCTTAACGTACCTTTGCTACCCTATTACACCTAACATGCATTTATAATGAATGGACGTTGGGTGTGAAACCCAAGTCCCATTAATTGTCATGTACCACACCATTGCCAAATTGAGACAATTGTAAACTTAGCATCGTGTCCAAGAAAACATTATTCCATCCATCATTTGCACCCCGATCATGGAAAGTGTGAGGGGAAGTTGGCTCACTACTTTCCATGAATTTTCAAGAAGACTTAGGTGGCCTAAAAAAGTTGAAGATTTATGCAATGGATTTGAGAAAGCATTCATTTATGGATTTCATCTACCAATATTTGTGAAGATTATAGTATATGGGTGAATAAGTATTCGCAGGTCAACAAGCACTCAACAAGTATTTGCAAATTTGTCTAGTTTTGAATTGAAGAAGCATACCTTATTCTCTGGTTTTTTCTATTTTTTATTAATTTCATATTATATGGATTTTTACTAATTAAATAATTAAATGCCAATTTAAAAGTGATTCGATTAAATAAATAGGTGATTTTTTAGCAAAGTTCAAGCATTCTACATTTTGGTCTTTATGTGGTTATTCGAAATCTAGCAAGGATTTGTAGGAATTGAAAGTTTAAGTTGTGTAGTCTGCACAATGCGAGGTTTTTCATGGCTTTAAATTCATTCATGCATTCAAAAATGTAATTTAAACAACAAAAGATTACAATCTCATCATGAACTATATCACTGGATTTAGAATAATAATAATAAAAAAACATAGAATAGTTAGACTTTGTCATTTTTTTCCCTTATAATAATTGAAATGGAAGAGATAATAAAGATTTACAATTTTTTTTTGCTACTATATATGAATTATTCATTTTAACCAATCCATTCTAAGAGTGTAAATTTTAAAAAAATATTGTAACTTCTAAAAGTTAAGCAATGCATGTAGCAAGTGAGAAGCATTGTTAAGGAATGTAGCCTTCCATGTCAGTAAGTGCAAAGTTTTTTTTCTTTTTCTTCTTAATGAAATATTTATTTTAGCAAAGTTTCTTGGATTGGTTATGGCAGACATCAACTAAAAGACTTGAGTATATTTTTTTTAAACAAGAACTCAGAATATATATTACGTTAAAAGACACTAAGCTAAATCTCAGTTTAGATACACGATTTACACAAAACCAATGGACATGGTCAGAATGGAGTATGTATCAATGACCATCTATAGAATTTTGACCTTGAATTTTTTGAACATAATGCTACAATATCTACAATATTCCACTTATGCAGTCACCAATACTAACCTAACGAAAACCAAAATTTACAAAGCATAAAAATGTTAAATTAAACCTTGTGGAACTATTCTTCCCCTATGATTTATGAGTCTCTTGATTAACCATTAAGGAAAGGGACATACCTCCTTTTCCCATGCCACGAAAGTTCACATTGATTTAGCCTTGACCCAAAATTAGTCATGTGTTCAACCTTCGAGTTGTTTGATTTGAGACAAGGAGACATTTCTTCTTGGGCGTAGATTGATACAACTGATAAATTCGCTTTAAAATAGGAATTATATTTGCATATGAGGGGAGAGATCCTAAATATAAAGGGTGAATTATATTAAAGAAATCACCAAAAATAATCACCTCATAAAGTCCCAGATTCACAATTTGCCTCAAACCTTGATATAAGGCATAGGCTTCAACAATGTTATTGGAAGTGTGACATAAACCCCTTAGCATACCTATGTTCTTCTTTATTCTTTGGGAAAACAATTACCCCCACCCCCGCTCCTGCGACCCCTCACTTGAGTATCTTTTTAGTAATAAAATAACCGTCACTTTAATTCATAAAATTTTTATATTTGTACCTAGTCCACTCTCTCAATTACTCATTTTTTTCCTTCCAACTTTTTCATTGGAGTTTCACTCCTTTGAAAACATTTTTTTTAATTGCATTGACCTCTTCCTCCATCAATGCCTCGTAGAGCTTCTCTTTCTCTAGCTGAGAGAGGTTTGGTTGTCTAGTTAACGGGCCTCTAGCCTTCTCCAAAAACATGGAAAAATGGGTGGAAAGGAACTGGGATGCAAAAAGTCAAGGCCAAATATCCATTCAATTATGTGGAAGAGGTTATTTCACTTTCTTCTTTGAATCTAGGGAAGTTCGAGACCTCATATTCAGGAATGGACCTTACTTCATGGACACTAGAGAGATATATCTGAATAGATGGACTTCTGATTTTGATCCTAAGCTTGATGTTCTGAATGCAGTACTAGTTTGGGTTCGTCTCCCTCATCTTCCTCTTCATTGTTGGGGAGACAATTCTATAAAAGCTATAGGAAATGCCTTGGAAAATATATTGACAGAAGTGAGTGAAAACAAAACATGCATGTTTGTGCCCGAATTTGCAGTGTAGAGGTCGACCTAGGCAAAGGACTACCAGAAGCTATGAAGATCAAGGTTGACAACTGGGCTCATATTCAACAATTATACTATGAGAAACTACTCTTCAATGGAAAGGTATGTCATGAATATGGCCATTTTTTAAATAGATGTCCAAAACAAGAAGTAGACGTAACACAAGAAACCAAATGGGAAATTGTCAAATGCAAAAAATATGGAAACAAACATTCAAATACCTATATTCCATCCTCTTTTGAACCCCCTTGCTGGGTTTCTCCCCCCACATCCTCTTCTCTTTCCCTGCCCTATGATTCCAATCCTTTTTCCTCTTTGGCCCTTCCTCCTGACCTTCCCCCTGCTTGCAAGGATGTTGTGCCTCTCATTTCTGAGTCCTTTATTGCCTCACCCCCACCCTCACCTCCAGCTTCATCCCTTCTCCACCATCTAGCTTCCCTTGTCCCTTCTTCATTCCATCTTCTTCCCTCCTTTGAAAGGATCCTAACTAGAAATCAATCCAAAGAATCTCTTGCTCCTCCCGAGAACCACAAAAATTATGGAAGGAAATCAAACAAGGAACTATGAGATGAAGAAACAAAAAAATACATAGCCCTAGGAACTCAATAACCAATGGATACCTATATTGACAAAGGTACAAGATATAAGGAAAAATTAAATCAGACAATGAGAGGAAAAGGGTCCTCAGTTCCATCTCATAGTAAATAATGAATTTGGTCTCTTGGAATTATAGAGGTCTCTCGCATCCCTCGAAAGTAAATGCAATAGTAGATCTTGTGAGATTTGAATTCCCCAATATTCTTTTAATTTAGGAGACCAAGTCATCAGAACAAGAAATGAATTAGATAATCCAAAAAATAAAGTAATTCGAAGGAATAACACTAAATGCAAGAGGAACTTTTGGAGGTATTTGTACAATGTGGAATCATTCCTCCTGGGAAATAATTTGTTTGAAGAAAGAGCAACACTAGATCAAAACAAAAATCAGAAACAAAATTTGTGGAACACAAATCATCATCTTCAATCTCTATGCCCCCTCTCATTTCAGAGATAAGGACCAATGCTAGAAATCATTAGTTGATCAACTATACACAAAAACTAATAGAAAAATAATAATTGGAGGTGATTTTAATTTAATATTGAACTTGGAAGAAAATTGTGTACGCAACTTCTAGCTAGATCCTTTCAGAGACAAGCTCAAGAGTATAATTAAAGTCCAAAATCTAATGGATATTGTCCCTAAGAATGGAAAATTTACCTATAGTAATAGAAGAACAGGTCCAGGCAACATTAAAGAAAGTTTGGACAAGTTTTTAATCATGTCAGCCTCATTTCTGGCAATATTCCTATGATCTCAAAAATTATCCCTTCAACAACTTTTGATCATAAGCCCATCTCTCTTAAATTATGGGAAAGTGAAAACTTTGGCCCACTTCCCTTTCAATATAATCCTATGTGATCTTCTATCGAAGAGGTAAAGAAGCTGGTGACTTCTACGTGGAATCTAAGCATCAATGGTTCTCCAAAGATTCATTTGGGAAACCAAGCTAAAGAAGGTCAGGGTTGAATTAAAAGAGTGGACCAGATCCCCCTATAAATATCCAAAGCAAAAGAAACTTGAGCTTAAATTAGAATTAGATCAAGTCCAGGGAAGTATGGAATTTGGAGAGGTTACAAAAGAAATGAAACTGAAATAAAAAGAGATCTATTGGAATATCTACAAAACCAATAGAAGAGAGGAGGAAACTTGGAGATTAAAATCTAGGAATTTATGGATTCATGTTGGTGACAAGAATACAACCTTCTTTCACAACCTTACCAAAATGTGAAGTGTTAAGAATCACATTGAGAAAATCATAGGTGAAGGGAATTCTGAAATCAAAGGGAAAGAAGAAATTAAAGAAGAAGTGCATCACCATTTCAAAAGACTGCTTACTACTGAAGAAGTGAATACCAATTATGAAGACTTCATTAGACATATTCCAAGCTTAGTCTCAAATGAGGCTAATGTTGCTCTGACTAAACATGTAGAAGAAGAGGAACTTCAAATTGAAATATGGAACCTTCACCCTAATAAAGCCCCAAGGCTTGATGGATTTTCTATTGCCTTTTATCGCTCATTCTAGGATCTCATAAAAAAGATCTCTTAAAGATGATTCATTGGGTTTTACGAAAGAGAAAAATTAGAGGTGATACCAACTCTACCTTCTTGGCCCTTATTCCTAAAGAAACTAGACCCTCCTCTTTCCATTGATTTAGACCAATATTTTTGTGCAATTCATCTTACAAGATCATAACTAAGATCTTAGCAAATAAACTCAAAAACCTCCACCCTCTCTTGATTTATGAGAAGCTTTGTTCCAAATAGATAAATAGTTGACAATATTCTATTAGTCCAAGAAGCTATCCATTCTAGCCTTTCTAGAAAAGAGCAAGGTTTCATTGTGAAGCTTAATATGGCCAATGCCTTTGATAGAGTTATCCATCCCTTCCTCATAGTTTTCCTCCAAAAATTTGGCCTTGCCTTTGACTTTATAGACATTATCAAAGCTTGTATCCAAGGGCCTTGGATTGCCCCATTAATTAATGGAAGACCTAGAAAACATTTTCAAAGCTCCAGAGGAGTTAGTCAAGGCTACCGTATTTTTCCCTTTCTCTATATTATAATGGTTGAATCACTAAGCAAGAAATTAGAGCACAACAAGCATTGTGGTCTTATCACTGGTATCCGAATCAACAGAGGAGTTAAGAATATGAATCACTCTCAATTTGTCAATGATATCTTGTTCATGGGTGGAGCTTCTAGCATTGTTGCAAGAAGATTGAAATTCATTTTGGATCAATTTCTGGAAGCCTCAGGAGGTCTCCTAATTAATGCGAAGAGATATTTGGATGGAATTCCATAATTAGAACTCTTATGTGTATCTCACAAATTTTTGGTATCCCCTTCAAATCAAATTGGTCTCACTTCAATCATTTAGGATTACCAATCTCAAAAGATGTCATGAAGGTCGAGGTCTGGTATGCTACAATAGACAAAATGAAGGAGAAAATGCAAAATGAGGGAATGTAATGGCTCAATTTGGTTGGGAGAACAAATTTGATTAAATCTATCTTATCTT
Organism: Pinus taeda; assembly: GCA_000404065.3. Lineage (NCBI taxonomy): Eukaryota > Viridiplantae > Streptophyta > Pinopsida > Pinales > Pinaceae > Pinus > Pinus taeda. The sequence goes on along the minus strand of APFE031193156.1, from coordinate 10,633 downwards.
CCCTCCCTTTATATCAATTCACAGTTATTCATACTCCTACTAGAATCCAAAAGAAAATTGAATTAATCATAAGAAATTTTTATGGCAAGGAGAAAAAACAAAGACTGAGAAATTTAGTCTGGTCAATTGGAAACAAGTTACTACCCTTATGAGAATGGAGGAACTTCTATTCCACTCCCTAATTTGATGAATATTTATTTTGGAGCAAAACTCATATGGAGGCTTATTTTAGGTGAGACTTCTTGGTGGAAACAAGTGCTTGAGCTCAAACATATCAACTTTTCTCGACATAATCTTCTATCTTCACAATTACCCATCAAACCTTGTGCCCAAATATATAAACTCTGCAAAAAATATCTGCCCTTAATAAAAGCTAACACCTCTAGAATCCCTGGGGGAGGGCATGACATAAATATTTGGAGGGACAACATCATGGGAAACTCTTCTCTCTCTGAACTTCAAGGCATTCCCCTCTTAAGACTTGGATGAAAAGCAGAGGTATCTTAGCTCTAGAACAAATTTCCTATTGGAATAAACATGATAACTCTTGGAATGGTTGGATCCCCCTAGCTTCCCCCCCGCTCGAGTTTCTTCAGAATCTGCTTCTCCATAATCTAAAGGGAGCAACCCTAATTAGCTTCAGACAACAAGATGGGTTTATATGGAACCCAACGGGTAGTGAATATTCAGTCAAACACTGGTATGGAAATCTACAAGAATACCATGAATAGCCTGGATGGCCTCTCTGGAAATTAGTATGGAAAATTGAGAGCCTCCCCAAAATCAAATGTGCTGGAAGATCTGGTTAGAGAGAAATAAGTACATATTTCAAAGTATAAGACCTAAAGCTCAAAAAATCTTGGCCAAAACATGGAGTCTTTCAACTAAATTCACTCTATCAAAAGTGACAAAAAAATGGATGATAAGCTTCTTCAACAGGAAGAAAAACTTTGGTTCAAATTCATTCTGGATCGTCCATCTAATTTGGCTTGCCTTCCTAGAATCACTCCCCTCAAAACTAATAAGTAGAAGCTTTGATTGAAAGAGTAGGGCTTCTCAACTTAGTTAAATGCTCACAATATTCCTTGTCTTTTCTTTGATGGCGCCTCCAAATAAAATCTTGGATTTGCAGGAGCTGGAGGTAATATTATTAATCATATGAGATCAAATTCAATTAGATTTGAGTTGGGTTTGGGTATTGAATAAAATAATAGGGTGGAGGCTTATGATTTCTCAATGGAATCACAGATTCTTAGAAATGGAAATTATATGAATCCAATCATATTTGATGACTTTGTTATTCTCATCCAGCAAATGGTTAAGAACACGAAACCCAAGAATGATGAACTAACACAAATAATTTCTAGAAGTCAACGCTATATGAAAAATCTCGAAGAGGTCAATTTTTTCCATATACTTAAAGAAAACAACAGAATAGTTGATGATCTTGTAAGTAAATTTTGCATCAAGCCACAAGGAGAGGCTAGAATTAATTGTGATTTTTTTTTAAATCCATCCCATAATCTTTCATCCCATCATGCATAATTGGACCTTAGAAAAATCCAAAATATATGTCCTCCTTCCCAAGGCTTGTCGTTGTCAAAATCCCTTTGAGATATCTCTTAGTCAAAGATCCTCCTCCTATGTTGATAAGATACCCTCCTCGTCTTCACTTCACCTGTCTCTTATTCATATCGATTTCCAAGGTGTGGATATTTTCTAGGCTCATAGGCCTCTATTCGGGCCATTTATCCCTTTATATCCTCCTTTTTTCCCTCTTTGCTTTGTGCTTCTCTCTATCTCTAATCTCTCTGAATCTTCATTCTCTCTTCTTCCTCCGCCCTGTAGTAAGTCTCCCTTCTCCTCGTTTCCTTTCTGCGGGCCTTCCCCTTTCTTCCTCTCATTTCCTTGCAGTGCCCATCCTCCTCTATCCTCTCTTCACCCTTCTGAAGTTATTGAGTCCCTGATCCTCTTTCCATGGATTTGAATCAATGTTTTCCTCACTGAAAATCAATCAAAGTTGTGTTGGAGAAGATTAGGGTTATGGACAAGTAATGGAAAGATCGATGTCGATCTGAAACTATTTATCTCAACTATTAATACACCGAGGACAAAAAATCTATTGATAAACTTAATGATTGTTGCGCATAGATCAAGCATGCCCTTCAAAATCTACAACAAATGGTGGGAAATAAATTGGGGAAAACTCAAACTCAATGAATCGCTGCAACGGGTTCCATCCAAATGAGGAAAAATCGATCAACAAAAAGTGAAAGAAAGAGACATCTTTAGAACCTATCAGAATCTTATTCTCTCTTAGTCAGGTTCCACCTTTTATTTTTGTTTCTTGAATCTCTCTTTAGTTAGTCATGAATAGCAAATGTACTCATCTTCTCAAACAATATGTTAAAATATACAAGATAAATGTAGTACGAAAGTTAAGAATTTGTGAGCTCCATGTAAAATCAGGAACAACAAAGCAAGGAATTTTGTCCAATCTCCCTTCGTGATTTTCTCTAACATTTTGTATCTCAGAGTTTATCTCCCCCACTTTTTTTGAATGAATATATCACAACCGCCTTTGTTAAAAAAAATGCATATGTATGTATTTATCCATAAATAACACAACATTTCTATTGTTTTGGGCAATATTTTCCTAGCCATTGCTCATATTGATCATGTCTTAGCCTTTTGTGGCTCTCATAACATGAGCTTAGATCAAGATCCACTATGAACAAGTGAATATCAATAAATTCTAGAGCTTAAAAAAATTATCATATATATATATATATAGAAATTAGAGGATATATATATATTTTTTGGCTGGGGCTTCAGAGGCTTTGAGGATGAGGAAACGACATATAGGATGGGGTTAGGGTTTCATTTGGAGCATGTAGTATGCACAACACCTATAGCCGTTTGATCACTTTGATGCTCCTCACTGACTGCCCGTACACTAGCCTCGTTATTCACCTTATGCCCATGTTTACGCCATTAAAGACTCTCCTCCATTCTTATCGCTTGAGTTTTTACCCTTAACCTCCTCCTCAATAAACCCCCGACTGTTACTCGGTCACTAAAGCAGCATGCGACTTTGGATTCTGAAGGCAGCTGTCACGAGAATATTGCGACGATTATGGAGGACCTAGTAGACTACTCAGAAGACCCAATAGCGGGTATCTCCATTTGGACATATCCTCAAGTAAACCCATCAAACAAATACCATTACAGTTGCGAATTCACTCACACCATTGCCTCACTTCCCTTGATATCAGGGCCCTCGTGCTTGGTAGCTACAGTCTCAGAGGCCTCCCCCTCCATTCCTGACACTGCCCAGCCTTTGTCTCCTTCTACCCTAAATTTCATGGATCAAACCCTAGAACCTAGCTAGGGCATATCCTCTGAGGGTATCTCATCTTTTCTTTCCTTCGCTGACTCCCGCGCCCCCTTAGTAGTGACCACCAACAATCCTACAGCCTCAGACCCAAGACATCTCGCACCACCCCCATCGGCCCCCCCATTTGGGAATTTTACGGAAGTCCCTCCCATATCGGGGGTCTTTCTTTCTGAACCCCTCCTAGATGTTCCGGCACATGAGACCGACCCTACCCATGGCGTCCATCAGAATTTCATACTCGATGAAGGAACCTGGAAAGTGAAGAAGCAAAGGATCTTGAAACCAAAGGCATTGGAGGTATTCCTGAGCTTGGGCGAGGATTTCTAGTAGAGTGAGGCAATGGACACAACCAATGAGTGCTGGTTGGAAGAGTCAGGGGCCGTTTCTACAGCGCCACTAGACTGAAGCAGTGGGCCACGGAGTTTTGGGGGCATCACCTAGCCAAACCACCAGTGGTTTAGACTTTTGTTAAAGGATGGTTCGCACTTCATTTCGCCAACACAGAGCACACCAATTGGGTACTTTCAGCAGTATGGCATGTTGAACAAGCACCGGTGTTCCTTTGGAGATGGACACCACTTTTTGAACCAGAAAGAGAACAGTTGGGAGAAAGACCTCTCTGGGTCAGATTACCTGGCCTGCCTCTACAGTTCTGGTTAGAGGAAATCTTTAGACATATTGGGAACTCCTTGTGAACATACCTAGAGTATGATAAATCCTATCTCTCAACAGGAAGGATGGCGTATGCAAGGATACTGGTACACATTGATACTAGCGATGGGCTTCAGGAATATATCACAATTCAATGGAGGAATTTCTATCGAAGACAGAACCTGGATTATGAAGGGGTTCCATTTAGATGTAGGAGATGCCACAAGGTTGGGAATCTCTACAAGGACTGCCCTCTCAATAAAAACAAGGATAGGAGAGAAGCTAGAAAAACTATTCCCCCAAAGGCAGATCAAGAACAGGGGGAATAATCCCTCAACAAAGAATACGGGAGCGAAGGTGACCCACCTCATGTGGACATGACACCCTCACAGGGGACCCCAAAGAAACGAGGTAGGCCTCCGCATCAACCTCCCTCTCCTCCTCTCACTAGGGCACGAGTGGCTGCTGGGTCGGTGGTTTCTTCGAGTATGATTCTAAACTCTTCTAATCCCTCTAATATACATGATTTTGAAGGATTAAATGTTTTTCTGTTTGCTTGCTCATTTAATGGAATCGTGAACCTCCCTCTCAATCCTATATGGCGGCCTCTTCTCCCTCACCTAATCACAACTCCTCTGACGCCTGTCCATTACTCTCGAATCCCCCTCCGACATCACTCCTATACCTGTTGCTGGTCCCTCCTCCCCTTGGTACCAGACTCGATCCAAGGTCAAGAAAAAGTTAAAAAATCTGGATCATATCGGCTTTGATCTATCTTTATCCCCTCTTCCCCCCAAGCTTCTGAGGGGTCGACTCTCCTCCCTCTCAAAGGCTCAACTCCGGGCCGGAGGAGAGATAGCCTTTGGCAGACAATCAACCATTCATAGGGCACTTAGAGCATAAAATCCCTAATCTGACCCCCCCCCCACCCCCTGCATGAAGATGGCCTCCTTCAATTGTAAAGGGTTGGCTAGGCCCGATAAGAAAACTAGCCCTCTGCAAACTGATACTTTCCTTTCCCGTTGATGTTATCTTCCTACAAGAAACATTGGGATATGTATACACCATTATACACCTTCTCGAAGCTATGCTCCCTGGATGGAGATTTGTAGGCATAGATGCTAATGGTCGATTTGGTGGCCTAGCCCTGGGTTTCAACACCTACTTCATAAAACTCAGTACCTACTGGGGAGGTCTTGGACATATTTGGGCAAACCTTTTTTCTTTTGAATTGGGCTTGGAGGCACGAGTCATAAATGTTTATGGGCCTTGCCAAAATAGGCCTGCCTTCTGGGACCATCTCCTAGGCTCTGAAGTTTTTTAGAAAGATTACTTAATCATGGGAGGGGACTTGAATTTCTCCATTGGACACTCTAAGTCATGGGGATATCATGCACAACAGGATCCTTTATCTGCCTGTTTTGAGAATCTACTGGACTCCCATAATCTGTTTGACATCGCTTCTGCTAAACTTGTACCTACCTGGAGGAACAATAGATTTGGCGAGCACTGTCTCACTCGAAGACTCGATCACTTCCTTATAAAGGAAGGACTTCTAACCTTAGGTTTCCTTCATAGAAAATGGGTGGGATCGGGAGGAGCCTTTGATCATCTATCTATCTACATGGAAATCAGTAGGGGACCTCGGAAACCCAAGGGACCTTCTAAGTTCAACTCCTCTTAGCTTAAAGACCCCACATATAATCAAATGATCAAGGATTTCTGGAAGACGCATCCCCTAGGTGCTGGTGGGAACATAACAGAGGGATTCGCCGACAATCTCACTGAGCTGAAGAGACTATCCAAATCCCAGGGCCACAATAAGAGAATAAAAGATGATCAAACTCTATTGAATGTTGAGAAAGAAATCACTGAGATTGAAAAAGACCTAGAAGGGGCCTACAGAGTGATCGACCAAAGGAATAGACTTACTGAACTATATGCCACCAGAAGGAAAATCCTTAAAGAACGTGAAGAAGTTTGGAGACTACGAAGTAGGGTGATCTGGCTGCTAGAAGGAGATGACAATACAAAGTTCTATCACAAGTTTGCAAATGGCAGGAAAGCCATCAATACCATCTGGCAACTCTCAAATGAGCAAGGTCACATTGTCAATACTTTCCCTCAGTTGGCTTCTCTAGTGAACTCTCACTTTAAACAGACCTACAAGCCCCCCCCCTGTTGCAAATCTTGCTAAGATCATTCAAGTAGCTCAACTATTCCCTTACTTTGTGGATCAGGAGGAAGATAGGGAATTGAAGAAGGAGATTACTATCGTAGAATTAGAACCATGATCAAATGGTTTAAGAGGGATAAGAGCCCAGGGTTGGACGGATGGTCAATTGAATTCTATTAAGATTTCTTTGAAACCCTAGGGGAGGACCTTCTTAAAGTCATTGAACACTCCAGATCCAGTGGAAAGATTATTGAATCCTTCAACTCCACTTTCATCGCCCTCATCCTGAAATCTGACAACCCCACTACCTTTGATGACTACAGACCTATATCATTATGCAACTGCATCTATAAGATAGTGGCTAAGATTATTGCAAATCGAATGTGACCTATACTATCCAAGTATATCTTGCTGGAGTAATTTTCCTTCCTAAAATACCACCAAATCCATGAAGCACTGGGAACTTCCCAGGAGGTACTTCACTCTTTGCACTCCAAGAAAATCAAAGGTATGATCCTAAAGGTAGATCTTTCAAAAGATTTTGATAGAGCAAACTGGTTGTATATTAGAATTCCATTAACCCACCTAGGGTTCCCTTTTTATTTCATAAAATGGATCATGAGTTGCATTAATAACATACCTTTCAGCGTGCTTATCAACAGGGCAACTTCCCCCTTTTTTTTATTCTGAAAGAGGTCTCCGATAGGGTTGCCCCCTGTCCCCTCTGCTTTTTCTACTGATAATGGAGGTCTCAATAGGCTAGTCAAAAAATAATTCAGAAGAGGCAGACTAAAAGGAATAAAAATCATGGATGAGTGCACTTTAACTCATCTATTATTTGTGGACAATGTCCTTCTATATCTTAATGGAAGCATCAGAGATCTGACAATCATGAAGAACACAATGGCTTTATTCCAAATAGCCACATGCATGACTGTAAACTACAACAAGTCGACCCTCACAGAGGTGGGATGTACTCCCCATGAAATACATTATGCGATGCAAAGGTTCTAGTACACTCTCCTTAGGCTGGAAGATGGACTCAGATATCTGGGTTATAAGCTGAAACCTCTGGGATACAAGATTGCAGATTAGACCTATCTCATTTCCAAAATGGAGAAAAGACTAAACATCTGGTACTACAAATACCTCTCCAGGGTAGGTAGACTTACTCTTATTAAAGTAGTCCTGGAGGCCATCCCGGTTTACTAGATATCACTGGCATGGATCCCTCGAAGTATATTATCCAGAATCTAGGCCTTAAGCCACAGATTCATTTGGAAGGGAAAACAGTCAGGAAAAATATTAGCATGGGTAAAGTGGGAGGCCATAAATATGCCTAAGAAATGGGGTGGATGGGGCATAAAGAAATTAGAAGACTTCCCCACAACTCTGGAAGCGAAGCTAGGATGGAAAATTATTACAAAAAATAGCTTATGGACTAAGGTGGCATGGTCAAAATATATTGCCCCCTCAAACTTGATGGATTGGATAAGCCAATCGTAGAGATTACATTCAGGGGTATCAATTATATGGAAGGCGGATATAAAGTCACTTGACATCATCAGGGCTAGCATCACATGGAAAATTTAGTCCAGAATGAAAGTGAGGATTGGTCTAGACCCATGGATTGGATGTGGGAATATCTATAGGCTACCAGATGATCTCAGATATTTTCTTAGGGACAACAACATCACTCATATTGGCCACATAGTAGACTTGGAGCGCTCCACCCCATCTCAGCAAGCCTAGAAAACAACCACGAGATTAAACATTCCCCATCAATGGACACAACAATGGAATACCTTCATCAGGGCCCTCACTAAGGCACATGTGCCGATTAGGGAGGAAGAAGATGAAGTCATATGGGCTCTCTCAGAATCAGGGAAATACACACCTAAGGAGGGATATCTAGTTCTAGTTGAAGATCGTCATCCACAATTCCTAGAGACATGGTGGAAGCATCTATGGAAGCTAAATCCCCCCCCCCCCCCACCCACAGGACCAGACTCCTCATGTGGACTATACTCAAGAACAAAATCCCCACAAGAGACATTCTACTTAAGCGAGCTCATCATGGCCCTTTCTGGTGCCACCTATGTAAATGCAACAATGAATCCGCAACACATCTTTTTATTAAATGTTTGGCTACCCGAGAGTTATGGCAATCGATCATAGCAGTGATTTCTTCCCCGAAAAAGTGGCAAGGTGTTTCTGTAATGGAAGCTTGGTTGAATTGGTGGACAAGCACTTGCCATCAAAAACTTAAAAATCTCCCGTTACTTATATTTTGGGGACTGTGGATAGCTCGTAATAATCTCATTTTCCAAAACACCTTGCCTCACTATCCCTCCATCGCCTCCCGAATCATCTCCGACTACTCCATTCCAGACGACGAGGAGACAACCTAACCCCGAACCATCATTCCTCTTGGTACCATTCCATTACCATCTTTTTCTTCTAAAAACATCATCATTTGTCTATCTTTTTCCTCCATAGACCCCTTTACATCCATCGAAATTGATTAGTTAATAGCATTATAGTTGTTAGTTTGCATTAAAGTTAATTTATGAATTTTTATGTTAGAAATTAGGAATTTTCAACAAAAAGGTTACAGGAAGTCATAACATCATGTAAATGGTTTATCATCTGACACGTGGCATGATAGGCAAGCCAAAGCAATGGATAGGAACGAGCTCCTGAATGTACATGCATGGAGAAAAATCGATTTTACAGCAAATCAAAAGCTCCTAGTTATGCGGTTAATGTTGGGTCAAACCCCAGCCTTTTGGTTACAAAGGCAGTAAAATCCATAGTTTCCAAACCGATTTCGTTTTGTCTTTTTGGAAATCGGTTTATATTAGAATGACCAAAAATCACTCCACTGTAAAAGCAGAAACATTTGCTTAATGAATGTGCATTCGATTCAAATAGGAAGGCAGATAAAGACTGTGTATTATTTTTGGTTTTCAGAGACAGTTACGATTATCTCTGTGTATTGTTTTGAGAACCGAACTCATATATGTGATTGCAATCTTCATCGCTTGAATATAGTTACGATTTTACTCCAGCATTGTCTATGCGTTAATACTCTCGTTGCTTGAGTTCATTCGAGTGTACCATTGAAATGTGGACGGGCCATGCGTGGATTGGTATACTATTAATTTTGTTTCCTTAACAGCTTTTGAATTTACATAGAACGCATATTGTTTAATGCTATTTCCATGTTCATGACTTTTTCGATTTGATTACGAATTCTCACAAATGGTATTTATGATGATCGCTTGAAGATCTTATCGTTAGATCATTGAACCAGGTCTTGTAAGAGATTTGATCCATCGTTATACTTTAAAGCATCTCCATAGACTCTGTTTTTTTATGCATTTAAAGTTCAGTGTGCTTTTGATTTTTTTATGAATGCTTCAGTGTTAACTAGACAGAGCTTTTGTGCACAGCATCCTTGTAAGGGGATTAAAATCTCAGTCTAGCCATACGTTGTATCCTTAGGACAGTTAGATAACCTAGGTGATCTGAGTGTTAAGGTGAAGGGAAACATATCTTAACCTTCTGTAAAGAAGTACTATCGCATATCACAACTAACACTTAGTTAGGAATCCTTTATGTCTATAGATTTTAGACACATGCCTCGAAGTTTACTTACCCTGGTCGATAATAAATCTAGTCTAATCTAGCACCCTAGATTGGCCACTACATTTTGGCGCCGTTGCCGGGGAGGTGTAGTTAGAGGATTTCGAAAAAAATCAATCAAAATATAAAAAAAATTAAATCAACAAAAACAAACCAAAAACACAACATAGATTCACTTTAGAAATCATGTTTGCTTATGCCTAGATCTAGAGATAATAGAGGCAGATTCATAAAAACCCCCCATCCAAAAACTAACCTATCACCAGGAGCAGACTCTTTGGGAAAAAGTGAACACACAACACTAGCTGAGGAAACCACCATACAAAGATTAGAGGATAAACACAAATCAGGCCAAAGACTTACACTTATTGAGAGACAAATCTTATTGGCACATGAATCTTAGAAGAAACATCTCCCTGAATCTTTTACAAAGAGAGAAAGTAGAAAAATAACTCAACAATCTCTAGAACAACTCTTTGGAATGAGTGATACCGAACAAACAATCAAATCAATAGAAGAATCTATAAAAATGGCTGAGGAAGGAGGAGGATCAGCAAGAATACCCACTCCTGAACAACAACATGATCAAGGAGAGAAGGAAGAATCAACTTTTAAATTTCCTATTCATGAACCAGAAGACAATCATGATGAGGAAATAAAAATGAAAAACATACCTCCTTCTGTGTTACCAAACTTTTATGGCATGGCTTCAGAAGACCCAGATTCATTCTTGTTTGAGTTTGACATTGTATGTCGAACAT
>APFE031193154.1:12022-35371 GCA_000404065.3 Pinus taeda | reverse complement strand
AATTATAAGTGACTCACTTTTTATAATGGGTGATGGGTGAAAACAATTTTACATAAAGCAACTTTAAAACATAATTTATAGGTGTTTTTTGAAAAAGTAACTCCACAAAAATAAAGACTTGAACCGAATGCCTCTATTCTGATAAAGTAACTTTGGACTCACTGAGCTAATTTAAAAGGTTAGTAGTTCTTTGAAAGGAGAAAGGTTTTTTTTCTTTTTTTCTTTTTCTCTTTCCATGAAGACTTTTGGTACATGCTTAATTTGAAAAAACACTTTTACATACAAAACCTAAAAAAAACCCACACAGCCCAAAATGAACAAGCAAAAGTAATCCAAGCCTCATGTATTAAAGTTAGATTTCACCAAAAACAAAATATTTTTCTCAATGTTTATGATTTTCCAAGAACACACTAAGGGGTGACAAAAAAGAGCATATGCATGAGAAAAATACTTTCTTTATGTTTCTGGTTTTCACGGATCACACAAAGTCGCAGGGCAAAGTGAATGTGCAAAAAATAAAGGTATAGGTCCAATAAATAAAAAAACTATAGATGACTGTAAATTGAAATAAAGAGAGAGATAAATCACTATAACTACAAATAAATATTGTATACATCCATATCTTAAAAATCACGTAGCTAAGGATACTGTAAACCTTTTCGAATGAAACAAAATGTGTTCCTCACAAGAACATATACTCCTAACACAATAGACTAGTCCTCTGAGCCTGAAACTATCCATAAATAAAAGATCTAGGAAACAACAGTTGGATGGAGTTGTACCTGCTTTGGATTTGGATCACCAATGGATGCAACCCTCAAATAGTTCCTATACAATCTAGAAATTTAGAGAGTAATTTACTTATATAGAAAACCAAAGGACACTACTCAGAAACAAATAAAAGATTGGTACACCAGTATTCTTGACGTGGTTAAAACCCTCAAAGAGGGAAAAAATCCATGGCCTCAACCAAGGCGACCACTTTAGGCAATTTACCCATGTAAAAGAAAGAAAATTTACATAAGCTTCTCTCATGAATGACCACCTAAAAAATGAACCTCCATGCTCTTTAAATAGAGTTCATGGAGCAATCGGGTGTTAAGCCACATGTCAAGTGTCAGTAATACTGAGGAGAGAATGAATTGTTGAATCACTTCATGTCTAAAACATACCATGACCATTGGATTGTAAGTCAAAAAAAGTACATACTAAAGAAACACAATTTACCTAACTGTACACTAAACCAAGTTGCACTTAATTATTTCCTATGTGTCAGAATATCCTAACATTAAGTAATTCAATATCGTTCCTAAATGATCAAAGAATTCCATAAATAACTCCATAATCATTTTTTCTAAATTTTAAAATCACAAAATAAAACCATATTTTTCTGAATTGTAAAATCACTCAATAAATGAGCCATAAATCTCTTGGTTTTTTAAAGTATATTTTATTTTTGTTTAGATACAAAATATCACCTGTCCATAGCTTTTCTAAATCAATGAATCATTAGCTCTAAAACTCATAAAACATACCAACCTTGAATATACAATTTATTTATCTGGAAGAATATAAATTCCTCTCAATATAAGAATTATGAATTATTTCTTGCAATATTATTGTAATCAATAATTAGAATAACATTCTTCTTGTAATATGAATATAATAATTAATAATTTTAAGCAATTCAACAACACACATTTTGGGAGAGATTTACTGAAGCTTATGATAGCTATATTACATACTCCCCTGCCTTGGAACAAAACACTATCATTGGTGTTTTTATCTCACTGGAACGTTAACTTGTACTCATGATGTAAAAATCTAAACAACCCAAAACTGAATCCTTCCCCATTCGAATTGAAGAATTTTATTACCAAAAACTACTCATAACAAAAACAATAATATTTTAACAATAAACATAAACATTTACAAGTACACATATGCAGGATCTACACTCAACTATTTATCCATTATTCTAGTTAATATAAACAAAATAGAATCAGTATACTAACTTTCCATTACTCATGGAACTCATTGTCACTATATGCAATTTTTCTTTTTTACTATAAATGGTTTCTCAGTTTTCATAAGCACTCTAAGAGTGGTTCGAAAGAGAAAAAATAAGCACTTTGGAATGTCTAATCAAGAAATTTAATCAAATTAATTTTAACATTTTGAATGAAATTAAATACTTTTAACTATCAATCACTTATGGAATTTCAAGTCATATTTTAATGAAAATACTTTTATAAGTACTTGGAGAGCACCTAACTCTCTAATCATAAATGTGATAAATCACTGCACCAAGTGCACACTATCTTAACCCCCACTAAATAAATCCACTCATTTCTTTTTACAAGTACTCAAAGAGCATCTAGCTCTCTAATTATCAAAATTATCACTAATTGCATCAAGTGCATACTTCCTTAGCCCTTTCTAAACCCATCTACAAGTTTTGTAATACATTGGATGAACTTACATTTCCTGTAATTCCTTCATGAGAACTAGGGCTCCTTTCTTTACACCATTAGTTATATATATATATATATATATATATATATATTATGTATATATATATTATATTATATATATATATATATATATATAATTCATCTTTAATGCATCATTTATCTCATTAATTACCTTGTTCTACTATTAGAACCATATTGGGAAAAATATGAAGTAAGCACGTTCCTTCGAATCATGAAATGCCTCTGCAATTTCCCCGTGAGCTAATATTTACTTGCCACTAGATTCAACAACCTCATTGATTCCTTAGTAGTTTCTTTTATAAATTTTCTTGCTAGAAAAATTTAGCTTTGTCTAATTTTTGGGTCTGCTAACCCTTTTGCCTAGGGCTCTTGTTTCTTTTTCTTCGAAAAAATTCTTTCCTTTTTCTTTAAATCCCATCTGTCTCTCCCACAACACTTTATTTCACCTAAACTTATTATATTTCTCCAAATATGTAATTTAATACGATATATCTCTCCCAACATATTGAATCCATTTATTTCTAATTATTTTCTCCTAGGAATGTTTAAGATATTTTTAGGGAAGGTCAATGTTGTACATGGGCACCAACAATTATTTCCGGGATGATAAGAAATATTCTAACTCTATTGCTCTTTTCTTGAGAATTTTTAGAACATTTTTTGTTAATAGTAATTAATCTATTACATCATAATACTTAAATTGATTATATAATAAAAAGAGTTTAAACATGCCTTCCATAGTCATCTAGTCGAAAAATAGTCCAGGTTTAAAAATAATCAATGTGTAAAAATCCAGTAGAGTTTACATAACTAAAAATTACCATATTATCATTAAATAAAAAAAAACATTTATGTGCATGATGCATTCATACTTGACCCTCGACATAGGTCCCACAATTTGTAAAAGTAAGTTGATAAAAAATCATCTAATGTCATACACACTGTATACATTCCAAATTTCTACATAATAACATTCATGCAGTTAAAATAATACAAATCTTCCATATTACACCATCAAACATTATACCTTCTCATATGGAGTTCCAATTTATGTCGCAAGATTTTATCTTTCACAAATTCTTATGCTGCCATTAAGCTACCCCCTTCTTAATCACATCAGCAATATTGGTCAATAAAACCATACCTTCTACCAAAATAATATTACGCACAAAATATTTGTCAAATACCTTCAAGATGCATTTCACTTTCACATGCATCTATGTTTTCAATATTTCAACATGTAAAAATGTATTTGTCCTTTTAGTCTCCATACATAACATTTTGTAATATCATTTTGTAACAAGATTTTGCAATATTACTCTATACATTAAAATTAATATAACAAGGATACATCCTCCAGATGTTAAAACTATTTTTTTCAATAAGTCTCTTTTGCAAAATAATAGTTAAGTGAACAATACTTTAATCATTGTCATTCCCATAGTTTATAACTCATGCAACATCTCATTTCATTTACGCATAAGTATCTATCCAACAATCATTAATAGGTGATACTAGATTCAAGTCATTCACACATACTTCTCTTTGTTTATCAAACTAGTAATTCTAATAGATTAAAACACCATACAACCTTTTTTGTTTTTGCAATGAGAAACGAAAACACCATGTTTCTGCAACGTAATGGACTTTCCTAATTAGAGTTACTTTGTTTTGTCACCATAGCATTCACATGGACTCGATGGATTTCTAAAATACCTATTTAACATTATTATTTAAATTTAAGATGCAACTGAGATAACATCGTCATATAATCATCAATTGGTAAGGTTATGAGGTTTAAACAAACAAGGTAATCAACATCATTTGATTACTACTAGTTATAAAATTAAGTTATTATAAATATCAAATTAGTCACATTAACAATATTTTTGTATCATAATCCAAGTTTTTTCTCACCCTCAAAAACTTCAAAACATCAATATTCATGGTTAAACTAATATTCACTTGTGCAAACATAGGATTTTTCTTTCATGTGAATGAAATGTTAAATAGAGATTTAATCATTCAAAGACATCAATTTATCTTTAGCATATAAGTGCTAATAGAAATCATGGTAACAATCCCAATATTCTCAATTCCGTAGTGTATTGTTACCAACAAACCAACAATATGAAGTAAATTAGCCCATTCACTTGTTTAAAATGTGCAATAAGCTTTAATCAAAGCTAATTGATTCATATAAGTTTTGATTTTGATAGTTTTTCATGCAATACTAACTAATCAATGCTATCGAACATCTTAAATTCAATCATGACATGACTTAATCATCAATTAGCCATTACAGTAAAGCTTTACCGCTTGACTCATTATTCATTTTTAGCATCTAAAGAGGCTCTTTCAATGTCTTCTAAAGCATTCTATTTTTCTCCTGAAGGATAAACCCCACCTTTATACATTCATTTGTTTCACACATAATCACTATATGCATTCATCTTTTATAAATAGGTCATTGTAACGTAATCATTTTCCTTTAAAAGCACCCTTAAGATTTTTATCAGACTATGCATGTAAAGGGTTGGTAGTTACTCTTCACTATCACTAGTGACTTCAAGGTATTTTCATAGTTACAACAAAGGTTTTATTGTCTTTTATTTGCATCAATATTTAAATGTCAAGAGCACAAGTTTTAAGGAAACATCACTGCTTATTATTATTTAAAGTGGTTGTTTATCATGCATCGTGTATCTCATGTAAAATGTAGTCTGTTGCATCTTCAGTTAGAATCATATTTCAAATGGTAACCACTAGCATAATACCTATACCTCTTTACTACTTAATGATTTTCAAAAGACACCAATGTTGCAATTTTTTACCCTAATACCACTTGTAACATCACATGGTAACCTCGCAGGAAAATGTATGGAGTTAGGAAATTTTTACAACATTTGCTAATGTGTAAATTTCTAAATTACTTTCCGTATTTGTTATAGACATATTTGGGCACTCCAACCCCAATCTTATATATCCATAAACCAAGGGCTTATAAGTCCCTAAAAGTGTTGTTTCATACCCTAAAGGAACGAGGTCAGCTGATTACATCATCTCCCAGAAGTTCTCCATGAAAAGTTGCTCAGAGCTGGTCAAAACTAGACCATCTCACCTACTCCGTGATCAAAGTGTGATGCATCCCACCTAATGCACATGAGGGGTGTGATGCATACTGAAAAGCCCTTCTGTGGGGTGCGATGGGTGAGAGTAGACAGATGGCAGAGACAATTTGCAAGGTGTATGATCATGGAATCTTCCAGAAACTTCTCCTGTGACACTTCCCTCTCTAAATTTGTCCACGATGAGTAAGAGATCATGAAATATCAAAGTGGAATTGAGAACTATTAGAGAAATGGCACTAATCAAAAACCCAGAAGTTGACTCACCCACCTGCAAACATCTATATATGGATCCCTCATCCTAGAGATCAAGAAGCTGGAATTTTGTATTTTGTAAGTGTTGGTGGTTTCTCTGTGCAACATTGTTGGGTGATCTAAGCTTCTCATGAGATGAAGAGGGCTTTCATGCTGGGAGGATGGAACTGGGTCAAACCAATGTGTTGTAATCCTCTCTTCTACTACTTCTATCAATAAAGCTATTTGAGTTTTCCTCCATATTCTTGTATATCTCTTAATTGTGTATTGATATATGCATTTGTATGGTTAATATACATTTGATCCTATATTGTTTATGGTTATAGATCTCTATTCTTTGATGGTATTATGATGCTTTGACTATACAGGGATTCTTTGAAGTGGGACAATGAAAGAAGGAGTGGAAAAGCTCTGCCAAAGGGGAGAGGAAGTAAGCAAGGAGCCAAGCGAAATACTGAGGTTGGTACTCTCTGTTTCTCTCACATTTATCTGTCATAAAGCAAAACACAAGTGAATTTAGTTTGTTTGTTTCTAAGATAGCTACCAATCTTAGTGGGACTAGCAACTCTAAATAGACACTAGTTTTCTCAATAAGAAAATGGCGACACTGCTGGGAAGCGAATAGCTTGGTTGCTTGTTTATATTGTTTTCCTTTATAAACTACAGACGGAGCGTGAAGTTAAGCCAGCTAGCCTTCGAACTGCATTTGCTATGCAAGTGCAAAGTAGATCAATGCTGCTTCATTCTATCTTTGGGTTTTGTTTATAAACTGAACAACTAACTTGCAAACATCGTAATTAACATAATTAGATCATCCCCTATACTTTTTGTTTTCTGCTTATCATTAGCTTAGCCTAAACCCCTAGACTTAGTTGCAAACTATGAGCAAAAACCAACCTCAGTCTCGTCCCTACACCATCGTACTGTCTCTCATTGGAAATCTAGATTCATCTCACCTCCCATGTGATGTAGTTGAGATGCATCCCTGTTTCCCTATGTTATAGGTGTGATGATCATTTAAGACTGTTTCTACCTCCAGATTTTGGTTTTTTCTTCATTGTCTTCAGCTTTATTCAGGAGCTTTGCTGTTTGTGATCAGTATATCATTGTTGAAACTCCCTTCCTTTGCATTATTCATCCTCCATTGTACAAGGAATTGTGAATATCTTTATGCATTTTTTTCCATTTACAGTTGTCTTTTGCAAATAATAGCTTAATCGAATTGTCATCTTTTGATTTAAAAGTGTCACAAGTGTCGTTTTCAGTCAAAGAAAAGAATCCCTCTCTTTTTGATAGTTAATTACACTATTAATCTTGTATTTGATTTGAATTAATAGTATTTAAAATGTCGAAAGTAGTTTTCAATTCAAAATCGCAAAGTGTCATCCTTGTCTTCCTTTCATCTTTTGAATTGAAAATTGTTAGTACTGTCACTTTGAAAGAAAAGATAGTTCAGATTTCTACTTATCATTCTCTTTGTCATTCACACATTAATAAAGCAGAAAAAAATACATGCATTTGCATTTTCATTAGACTGCTTGTTGATATTGATTTAGGATAATGCATCTAGTGTGTGCTCTCTCCTCTATGTTAAAATATTTATATTTCTCTTTCCTTAGTAGCTAGGATTTTCATTGTGAAAAGAAGAGTAAATGATTGTTTATCATCTTAGATTGCATATTTAGGAATTGTATATCTACATCATGTGGTGAAACTTAAAGGCAAACTTCTTAATAAAGATCAACTGTAAAATAAATTCAATGAGCATAAAAATGCTTTGGAACCTAATGCACAACATTTAGAAGACTAGGCTAGAGATGTATTTTGGTGTTGTAAACCCTGGTAACTATCGCTTTCATCGTAGGTTAGGTGATTACTCCTCTTTGAGATGACAAGTGCCAATACAAACTTGTGCTCCCACATACCGTTGATTATATATTGGGGGACCACAATAGGCTATATCCTTTATCCTTAGGAATTCGTGTCTACTACACTATCGTTCGCAATGCACTGAACAAAGCATTCAGGAAGATTGACTTCCATACTGTAAAAAGTATAGTGTAGTTTTTGGATTGGTTTGGTAATCCCTCTATCTAGTTTTCCAGAGTAGTCACTTTCTTTATTTTTCAGACTCCTTACAAGAAAAGGTCCATCTAAGCACTTGTCACTTTACGCTCATTAAAAATTTAAGGCGACTAGAGTCATCTTTAGCTTTTTTCTCGACTCCTAAAAATTGATAGAGAAAGTTGTGTCAAAGCATCATAAAATTCATTTAATTCGGAATAACATTTTCCATTTCTATTTTGAGTTGATCAAGTAATCCACAATCATGGATGAAAGTCAATCAAAACCCCGTCGTTCATGGAGACTAACAAGTCAACCGTATTTTACTCTGGAAACGAAGCCATTCTGAGCCAAGTGAACTCGTTTAACTAGGTCAAAGTCTCCTACTTTGTTTGAAACTTTTGTTTCAACATCCTTAGAGACTCTGGTTACTCCCACTATTTCTGGTATCCCGCGCTCTACGGAAGATGTTCCGCAGTTACAAGAGGACATTAGAACTGATCCTAGTGTAATGGTAAACACTTCTATTCCTGAACTAGCTCCATCTAAGGTTGATTCGGAAGGTGTTACCCCTCCAACATCTGTCACTACAGAGTCTATACCTTCTTCGGCACCAGAACTATTTTACGGTCCTGACGGTCTACCTCTTCCACTTGGACTGATTGCTATAGAAGATATTATGGAGGATCTTCCATCGAGTACTCCATTGCATTTTGGAACTGGGATCCACCTATATCCTTCTACTTCAGAACTTAGTCTCCCTTCATTACAAATTCCTGTAGAATCACTAGGAAGTCTTTTGGATAGACTCGATATGTCTAAACAACCATCAACATCTAGGACTGTGTCATCCAACACAGTAGCAACAGAACCTCCTACCGTTACTCCAACAATGTTTGCTGGTGTACCATCTATCCCAAGTAGTTCTCAACCACTAGATGGAGTCCACTCAAGGACTATTCCGATAGTATGGTCTGTTCCCATTTGTTTGTCTCAAACCTTATCTGGAATCTCTTATGTTGAGTCTCAGCAAATTGATCCTTCACAATAGTATCAATTTGGGCAGTCTAGTTTCAAAAGGGCAATTTTCCCTTTGAAAACTCGATTGCAACCATATGGGGGCAGTATACCTTTTCATTGTTCCCTTCGGGAGAAAAACCATATGAGAGTTCACAACAAAATTCGGGTCAGGCTGGAATCACATCCAGTGGTTGGATACCAATACTGCCTCAACAACCAAGTGTTGTATATTCTATACAACCGAAACAACCTGTGTCGAATATTCCCACTACATTGGCTATTATGACAGTGTCGCAAGTAGAGACACTTCCTATTGTATGTCAACCTCCAGTCTCTCAGGTTTTAATACAAGAGCCTCTTGTCTCCATGACTCAATCACAACTGTCGATTAGTGGATCATTAACTGAAGTGAACTAGGCTCAAACGAGTACTATAACCCCTCATCTTGGTTAAACATCCAGTGTTGGGCAATAGAAAATGGTCTCACAGCCATGGCTGGTGCAATATCAACAACCACAATTCCAGCAATCTTACCAAGGACCTGAGCAACAAAGCTCTGCAGGTAATCGGTAGCCGTATATTCAAAACGGTCACCATCCATCATATCATAATGGTTACGCCCATCAACCTTGTCAAAGTTATTAGCATCAAATACATTATGCTGGTATTCAGAGACCTAGTGCTCAAGCGATCATGTCCTATCCTGTGTATCCTTCACCAAACCTGGATCAACAATTGCCTTTCATTGCAACTTTATAATTACCAGATCTGAATCAACTAACAAATGATCGAATTTCTTACGTCCCATGGTGGCTGGTGATTCCTCATAAACTTTCGTTAGATATTCCTAAATTCAATGGAAATATAGGTGAATATATGTCAAATCATGTGATGACCTTTCATCTGTGGTGTTCATCCAACACTCTCAATGATGATTCGATTAGGCTTTTCCTTTTCTAGTGAACGTTAATTGGTCCAACAGTAAAATGGTACATCGAATTGCCTAGACCTTCATTCGATAACTTTAGTGCCCTTACCACCACCTTTTTAACCCATTTTTAATTACCAATAAGGTACGAAATAGGAATGGAGCTTCTTACCAATTTCAAGCAGACGGTAGCCACTCACATATCTAATCATATTCATGATTGGCAACGTCGTTGTAGAATGGTAAAAATATATGTTCCTGATCAACTACTAGCTAAATGGTTTATTAAGTCATTGTTAGCTTCTATTACAGAATATGTTGCTAAAGGGGGAGTTGTCACTGAAGACCAAGTCATTGCTCATGTGAAAGATCTACACTTGATATATACTCAGTCTGGCATGCTCTATGACAAAATTCATGACCAGAGTTTTCTGTTCCTAGACCAGAGTTTTCTGTTCCTCCTCCTCCTAAATCAAATAAAGACTCTCATGTCGGCGATGGTGTGATAGGTACAACTAGCACGAAAACTACAAAGGATACATTGAAGAAAGCTCGTACGGTTTCTAGTCAAAATAAAAATGAAGAACTTCTCACCTTGGAGATTAATGCCATGCCAACCGACAAAGGCAAAGAATCGAAGCAACCAAGACACAAGAAGAAAAAGAAAGGGAAGAAGAAGAATAAGGATGATTCGTCTCCTGAATAATCTTCTGAAAACCCCTCTAGGCAAAATAAACACGGTCATCCATGCTTTATATGTGATGAGGATCATTGGACGAAAGACTGTCCGCATAAAGCTGAGATTAAGAAATTCTTCAAGAACTCAAAAACCTCAGTGGTATTGACTGATCTGTTTCCAAACCCAGGAACCAACCTGGTTACTAGCGATAATGCTTCCCCATCCCAAGTGCTTATGTTGTCCATTTTGAAACAACAAAATCATACTTTGATATTGATAAGGAATAAAGATTACGGGAATCCAGAGATGTCGAACAATAAGGCTTTTGATCAACCTAGTAGTTCGAAAACAACTTTGACCAAAGTTGTGCCACCCATCATTCCTGAACTAACGATAAAGCCGCCAAAGTGAGTAGTACACAAATTGACATTTAATACTCATGCCAGAGTAACACAAAATTATAATATAGTAGAGGACCTGACCCAATCGTCGTCCGCTATGTTGACACTTGAAGTACTGCAAAACTGCCCCTCCCAAAAGCAGGCTCTATATCAGCAATAGGTGGGATTGACCCAACAGATTCCAATCTTATGACCTTTAATCATAAAGGATATGAACCTCAGTTACCAGCTCAACTCGCTTTCCTCATTCAAGTGAAATCCCTCAACAAAACTGTTCATCGAACTATTATTGATGAGGGGGCATCTACATGTATTATGTCAATGAGTTGCTGGAAAACTTTAGGCTCACCACCCTTGTCGTGATAGTCAACGACGTTAAAAGCATTTGATGCACTGGCATACACCCCATACGAGATTTTAAGTAACTTGCAAGTTGAACTGGGTGACAAAACAGTAGAAATTGGTGTTGAAGTTATCGATGGAAACCTCGATTAGAACATCCTACTAGGAAGGCCCTAGATTTATGTTATGGCTGCTATTGTGCAAATACACTTTAGAAAGATTGCATTTCCTTTTCAAGGAGGAATTACAATCATTGATGAACAAACATTCCTCTCCAACAGTTCACAAGTTATGGGAAGCATTCCAATGATCCATGGAAGCTCTCATTCGCTTCAAAATATCGAAGTAGGCCTCCTAAAAGACCCTACTTTAATGGTTACTTTCGCCCTACCTCCTCTGAGTAATTTAGAAGAAATGGCCATGGTAGAAACCTGCAATATGATATCTTCTATATCTAAAAGATTCATAAGATTCCCAAACATTTTGTCAGCATGGATCATTGTCAGGTATTGCCCCGAAGCCCAATAGAAATATTGTAGCAATCAATTTTCTTGGCCTGGAGGGCAAACCCAAATCAATGTTCATCGAGTGTTTGGATAGATAGGTCTAAGGAATATGGTACCTCTTTGGATCCTTGGTCACATGTACATTCTACAAACAAAGGAATCATTCAGCCAATGATGATAGGAGAGGCACCATGAGAACATTACCACCCTCATTCCCATCTTCTGGATTACCATGAAGATTATTCCAGTGACCTTAATCATCCTTCAGTTTTTTATTTTCTATCAAATACTGTAAATACGGTGGATTCCAAGGATGGTTCCTATCCTATGTCAACCTCATTAAAAAATGAAACAACTCCCTTTCCAAATTGAGTCTTTGATTATGATCTCGTAAAATCCAAGTCGAGTCTTTCAAAGATCTCGAAGGTAAACCTTCATTCCAGCCACCGCATTCAATGAAGCTTGGGGGCCATGCACCTCAATTTGCATCATTATGTTGGGGGCATGTGAATTTATAACAAGCATAGTTTTTCCTTTAAATATTTTGTAAACATGAAATCGAACACGAGCAGTTTTATGTGAAGTTCAATCTCGTTAAAAAATAAACCTAGCAATGAGCATATCTTCCACCAGAGTTTAAGCTCATTAAAAAATGAACCCACCTTCAGTAAATAACCATTGCAATTTCATTATTATCAGCTATTAAGCATTGGTCGTGTTCTTACCATCACCTCCACTCTTTTTTAGCCAATCATATGCCTCCATTTGATTGTTTAAACCTTTTAAGGAACAGCTACGATGAGTGATCCTATTAGCCACCTTCTTTACACTGCCATGATTGAAAAGTTCCAAACCTTACCTAGAACCAGCTGCTATCTAAAATCATCACTCGTTCCTCAAAAAATGAGTCTTCTTTAAGCTCTTTTCATTTAATTTGTAAGTGCTCATTAAAATGATCGTAAGTGCTATCCCTCCTCTAGATTTTAATCTTTTTGGACTTGAAGGATCACTACACAAAAAGATCTAGTGCTTGTCTTGTTCGGCTCATTAAAACTATCGAAAATTCATCCCTTTTGTATTATTTTATACCTTTTCGGACTTTAGGTATTATATGATGAAAAAGGATTATTGGAGTTTCTTTTCCATCTCTTTTCAGACTCTCTAAAATTGAAAAGGACTGAGTTATCTTTGTCATTAAATTCATTAAAATAATAGTGACAAACTTGTCCATGTAGACAAGAGAAAGTTTCACTGTCGCTAGGCTCATTAAAACATAGTGACGGGTTTTCCCAAAGGGCAAATTATAGAACAAGCATATGTTATCCTCCTCAAGCTTGACAAAAATAAAGAGGTACTGGTCAATAATGACTGGGGAAAAGTTGGGAAGAAAACTTGAAGAAACTTTATTGGTAGTAAGTCGCTCTCGAACATGACACTTTCACTCTGTCACCATGATTGAGTCAGGTTGGGTTATTCCGTTCACTAGCCATATCGCCATTGGTCCACCATACCATACATTTTTAGGGTTAATGCTACAATCCATTTCAGTGTCGCAGATATGTTCAAGAGAAGTCACTCAAAGAATTCACCAACCCAGCTTGTGTCTCATCCGCTGCAATACCTTTGCGCTTCATTCTTTCATGGACGCCACCCTGAACCATGTATCATCAGATCGTTTTCACCTCCAACAAAATCAGTTGCTTCGTTTTATGTCGTAGATGTGGGATTCATTAAGGCCCTCCTACAACGGGTCACTTCTTGTCGACATCAGCTCATTATCCAAGAATTCGACTTAGGAACAACCCTTTCAGTACTTTGAAGCTTGCATGCCTCAATGGAAAGTTTCTCACTTCCGGCGACGGGCTTACATCAATGGCCTTCGACCGAAAGATTTTGCGTGGTGTTCGAAATTGAGTCATGTATTCACACCATGTGAATTGTAATATAGTACCTTGACGTTCAATATCATTATCGGTGATTCCTCTTGTGCCTATTAACAGCTTACATCATTGGCTCGTAATGAGGCAATGTTTTTCTGTGTTTGACTTCAATATATCTTTTCACATGGATCGACTTGTACGTTGGGCGAAGATTGAATGAGTTTGAAGACCCCGGATCTAGTTTCATCCATCCGGGCTACGATATATTCGGGAAAATAAAGACATCAAACGTACATAATAGCTGCACAGATAATCATCCAAGCCAAAGGATGATGGCTCTACCAGAATCATCAGTCTGACATAAGAACGATTATCTGTCTTATGTACATGAAAATTAATTTATAAATTTGAGCATGGGAATGCCCACCTTAGATAGATCATGAAAATATTATGAATATAATGTATTGTATTGTATCTTATTGCAGGTCACCTTCCAGTGCGGAAAAACTTTGGATCCTCATGATAAAGCATTTCACCTGACATCAAAATATTTATGACCGCATGCTTTAGGGGGCAACTGTTATAGACATATTTGGGCACTACAAACCCAATCTTATATGTCCATAAACCAATGGATTCTAAGTCCCTGAAAGTGTTGTTTCATACCCTAAAGGAACAAGGACATCTGATTACATCATCTCCCAGAATTTCTCCATGAAAACCTGCTCAGAACTAGTCAAAGCTGGACCATATCACCTGCTTCATGGTCAAAGTGCGATGCATCCCACCTAATGCGCATGGGGGGTGTGATGCATACTAAAAAGCCCTTCTATGGGGTGTGACGGGTGAGAGTAGACAAATAGCAGAGATAGTTTGCAAGGTGGATGATCATGGAATCTTCCAGAAACTTCTCATATGACACTTGCCTCTCTAAATTCGCCCAGGGATGAGTAAGAGATCATGAAATATCCAAGTGGAATTGATAACTATCAGAGAAATGACACTAATAAAAAACCCAGAAGCCGACCCACCAACCTGCAAACATCCATATATGGATCCCTCATCCTAGAGATCCAGAGGCTGGAATTTTGTATTTTGTAAGGAAGTGTTGTTGGTTTCTCTGTGCAACATTGTTGGGTGATCTAAGATTTTCATGAGTTGAAGAGGGCTTTCATGCTAGGAGGATGGTGTTGGGTCAGACCAATGGGTTTTAATCCTCTCTTCTACTACTTCTAACAATAAAGCTATTTGAATTTCCTCCATATTCTTGTATATCTATAATTCTTGTATTGATATATGCATTTGTATGGTTAATATACATTTGATCCAATATTGTTTATGGTTATATATCTCTATTCTTTGATGATATTATGCTTCTTTGACTCTACAAGTGTTCTTTGAAGTGGGACAAGTAAAGGAGTGGCAAAGCTCTGTCAAAGGGGAGAGGAAACAAGCAAGGAGCCAAGCAAAAGACTGAGGTTGGTACTCTCCATTTCTCTCTCATCTATCTCTCATACTGGAAAACACAAGTGACTTTAGATTGTTTGTTTCTAAGATAGCTACCCATCTTAGTGGGACTAGTAGCTCTAAATAGAGACTATTTTTCCCAAAAACAATATTCCTTCAATAACCATTAAATAAACCATCCCCATTATCTAGAGTAATCTTTAGTAAAAGAATAGTGAGTTACACAAACATTAGCTACCATTATTGTAGCATATTAACTTATTTTTGATGATGTAAACTTGCATCAATTCCATTATTCTTTGGACTCAGAAAGTTAATCCCATACTTGATAATATAGATATTACATCATGCAAAGAATCAACATTATAAAAATGGCACAACAAGAAATTGCATCCTTAGACACCCATATACCCTTGAAACCACATAGGGTGAAAACCAACAAACTTTTATTTCTATTATTAAATGCTCGTGAGGGTGTTCACCCCCCACTCAATGGCTTGTAAGGGAATGCATCCCTTAACCATTGTCATAAAATATTACAAATAATTATCATATGAAATGCAACATAAATAGGTATAGGCTATTACAATCATCATGGTATCATTTACCCACACAGCCATGAACATTAAATATTTGCAACCTAGCTCTTCCCATTAGTGGATTATCTTGCCCTGACATTCCTTCATCTGCATAGACCACTAGTTTATTTCCTACCAGAATGTTAAGTAAAATCCATCTTTCACGTATGTCTCAATATTTTTTGCAACTACTACTCGCTGTGAATTTTTATATGATGATTAGATAAAATAATAAAAAAACCAATAATGATTCTTTATGAATGATGCTTGAACATTTATTGATGTGCATACATAAAACATAACCATAATATCATCTCATGCCTTATTTAACATGACTCTACACACATTAATAAAAAAACATATAATCTATCAAACACCACATTAATGGTTATTACCCTCGCATAAGCACACATTCATTTCCAAGGGGAAAACCACTATAACTATCCTTATTCTTCTCAAGGAAACTCACACATTAGCTATGTTTCTTCATATTAATACATAATTTTTCACAATAATTGTTATTCCTACATGCAGATACATAATATTTTCTCAAAATGAAGTTAACATACTCATTCTTGCAAATGAAAACTCTTTCCAAAAGAACTCTAGCATAATCTAATATGTACATGCCTAATCTTTTTAGAGGATAGATAAGATAATATTGGATGTAAATCCCAATATGTCCAAAGGAAATATAACATAATAGATATTGTTTAATAGTGCATGCTAATATATATTTTTCTAGCTCAATAGTTATGATATTTATCCATACAATTACATAAAATTTATCAACAGAACTAGGCCCCTCAGTTATGACTTTTGGTGCACGCAAATACATAAAAGGAAGTTGACACAATGGAAAATGTTCTTATGCATGCAATTGCATGTTCTTTCCAACAACCTTTTTCCAGATGAGAGTTATTCATAATAACTATTGTCAATGAAACTACGTGCTCCATTCCAGGTAAAGCTAATAGGATAATTATTATTTCTTGCATGCAGATACATGTACTTATCCAAAGGAAAGATAACGTACAATTATTGCATGAAATTACATATTTCTTTTCAAAAAATCTAACACAATAATTATATTCTCCTCTCCATGAAAATACACACACACACACACAGACACACACATATATATCTATATATATATATATATATATATACACACACACACACACCACATACACACAGATATATATATATACACACACACGCACACACACACACACACACATATATTTATATATATCCATGAAAATCTATCATAATGAGTTATTCTTTTCATGCAAAATGAATATAAATAACTTAGCACAAAACAACACATTATTTTCCAACAACACTAACACATTATATATCTCTATATGTAAATAAAAAAATATTATTATCACATCGTGTTGATGGTGATGGACTTGCCAACGTGTTAGGGGATCTTCCGAGTAAGAAGTCCCAACTAGACCTCAAACCGTTTGGTGTAGGATTCCGAGTAGTGGATTAGTATGGTAGCAGCTTGATCGTGGTTGTGCACAGAAGTGAGTAATATGTCCCTGTTGGTAGCAAGGGTGTGACATGCACAACAACTCAAGGAAGGTGCATGAATGCGTCTAACACATGTAACAAGGGTATGAGTGCATCCCTCATAAACCTATGACAACATGCAACTTGAAAGGGAACACACGAGAGAGATACATCACAAGC
Source organism: Pinus taeda (assembly GCA_000404065.3). NCBI lineage: Eukaryota > Viridiplantae > Streptophyta > Pinopsida > Pinales > Pinaceae > Pinus > Pinus taeda. Next base: position 17,927 of record APFE031193154.1, on the reverse strand, counting down.
TATAAAGAAGGTTAGCAAAGAATTCAAAGTGATGGTTAAACCAATGACACATCTTGATAAGATTCAGACAAACATATATAGAAAAATCCATACATACATGCATTAACAACAAATACATATATCATTAGAGTAACCAAGATAGGTCAAATATAATAACAACATATGCATGAAATGTGTTGGCTCTGTTATATTAAGAAAGTGAAAGATCCAATCATACATACAACTATGACCAACCATTTATCTCAACAATAGAATGTTACAGTCATTTTCACCTGCTGCTCCAAAGAGATATACTAGCTTTGGACTATGGAGAAACGAAGGATCATTATAATAAACTCCAAGCTTTCTCAAAGATACAGCTAAAGGAAGATTAGCTCCCAAAATCTGGTACAATGCATTATGAGGTTCTATAAATAGAAAAGGGTGGGATGACCCTTGTGATTCCCCTTTGTGATCCTTCACCTACCCTCATGAATTTTCAACTAGTACATGATTGTTACCTTCTACTATTGACACTTAGTCATTCATTTTTACAACATGTTACACTATAATCTGCACATGTACCCATGTGAGAGAATGTAGGCTTGAGAAAGCCATGAAAGTTATCACTAAGACTCAGATAGTTGTGTGATGACCAATCGTTCGACATTCTTGCGATCATCAAGGGTGGCGAACTGATGCCAAGCTTTGTAGTCCATGATGATGTTTACGTGCTCAATGGTGACATCTTGGTGAAAGTGAAATCTTGCCTCTATTGCATCTGGGTACACTGATTTGGAACCTTTGTGCAACTTGTCTGATAACATGTGCATCATAGTCTTTAGTGTAGCCGCACTAGCAACATATTGATGTATAATATCTACGCCGATTTCCAAGTTTGTGCTAGTGGCTACACGCATCAACTAATAAAAGTACATGTCAAGCTCTAATCAAACTTGGTTCTTTGTCTTTGCCTCAGTGGGTGTTCCAATGGATGGGATCATGTGCGTGCGTACAATGACATTCATACTTCTGAACACCCATGCATGTGAAGCCTCCAAACTGGTGATGAGTTACAAGAGTTCCTCATAGTTCCAGATCTGGCTCTAGATGTGTGCCCTCAATTCTGTTGCCTTGGGCTTCATCATCTTTGGAAAGTGCAATGGCGATCCTTTATACCTCACTGTCCTTGTTTGCATGCCATAGACAACACTGTGTAGATTTGACAAGATACATGCTCTCCTAGCATAGCGTTGCTGCCAACCATTGAGATGGACAACCGACCTATGCATGGTGACAAATATAGAATACAAAATTCACGTAACTACCTTAAGGGATAATACTTTGTCCATTATTGCTCTCTCAACTTCTACTCTGGTGGATGATGTAACATGTTACCCTCCTTGCTTGGCCACTTGTAACTCAGCCATGTGCTCATTCGTAGCTATCAAGAATCAAACATTCGAGTTTGTGGCTTCTGAATATGCTTTGATAGCATCAGCCAACGCTATTGGATGCTTGCGCACATCGGATATGATCACTCATTCTTCAAATTGCGCAGGAGATATGTGAGCATCTAGAGTAGGTACTCTGTGTGACTACACAAATTTGTGTTGTGGCTCATTGAAAGATGTGTTGTGCATATTCGCCTCTGGATTGTCTTCAAGCATATATGCATCTCCTTGATTTCTTAGGACTTGATCTACTTCCAGATATGGTGAAGTTGGTGAGATGGCCTCTTGATTTTGAGGCATGAGGTCAATATCCTAATTTGACTTCAATTGGAGCATATTCGTGTCCATATGTTCAATCTCTTAACCTCAGTCATGCTCCTGCAATTGCGCACCCTGTTTGCTTTAATCTAACCACTCGAATGAGTCTATAACCTATATGGGTGTAGTTTCATCAATCTATGCATGTTGCACCTCCTGCTGTATCTGTCTCTGCTGCATTTCTTTCTCTCTTCTATGTAGCTCTGGTTCTTTTTGGAGTTTCTACTTCAACTCTTGCAACTACTCTTCTCTTTCCTCCATCCTCCATTTCCCTCTTAGCCTTTGTGTGATCCTCTAGTGCCGTTATCACCTCTTAGCCTCAATCTCCAAAGCTTCTTTCAACACAAGTAGATCTGCTTTGAAATTGTAGCTTTTCTTTATCTCTACGCTATCAACAACCTTTATTTTCCCTTTGTCACGTGTAGGTACATTACCCATTGTTAATGTTGATGATGGTGCTCTCTAAGATGTTGTTTCTTTCTACTTTGCCAACCACTCTACAGTTATGTCGACTAGTTCATTGAGCCTAGAGAAATGATAGCAACATCTCGATGGGTATTCCTTAGGCAAATGACATCCCCCATGCACCCAAGGAAACCACACTCTCACACAATGGTCCTTCACCAAGAAATGCAGGTCATACAGACTGAAACTTTTGGTGCCAAAGGTGAATATTTTCAGCTCATCCATCTTGGCCTAATCATACTTTAGATTTTGTATCTCATACAAGACGATTCATAAAAGAAGACTAGGCCAAGGGGCCTTCCTCTCCATGTATAGTCTTTCTCATGACCCCATCGAGATGTGATATGACATTTCTTGCATGATAAGCGTGTCCATGGAAAACTTCGATAAAACATGTGAAGCCTTCTCCGTGTTGTACATCCATATGAAGGTGCAAAGGGATGAGGCATACCAAGCTGCTATGCCAATCAATGCCTCCATCATTGCTTGTCACATGTAAGGTGTATCCTGCTCAAATATCATTTCGTACATTAGGGTAACACAGTGGTATGACAACTATGTGATAACTCTGTGGAAGTTATGTTCAAAGAACAATCTGTAGTATGTGTGCTCAAAGGTGCTTGAAGGTGTCCATGCCCAACACAAGCCTCAAACCTACAAACAAGCAGAGACTGCATCAACTATGTATGCGGACATGTATATCACCACTTGTTAACCTTTGGGTAGATGCTGGCCTTTTTTCACCTGTTCCTTCAACTTCAAAGCCAACATGTCGAAAGAGTTGCAAGCTCTTCCTTCGCTGACTAGTTGGTCCAACAGAATCACCGAACTCTGCGGGAAGCTTTATGTGGCCTCTTTGCCATACAAGTGACATGCAAAGATGTCTAAGTACTTATATGCCTTCCATAATATCTTCATCTTGTAAACCTATCTGGGTGTTTTCCTAAACTTAGTTATCTCTTTCGCCCAACTCTTCAAAATATCTCTTGATTTTTCACTGCTGCTGGGTCTGTTGAAGGGCTTCTCCATTGTGATCACTAGTTGTGGTAAGTGATACATTTGTTAAAAGTCCTTCATCCTGAAGATAGAAAGCTCTATCTCGCTAAAACTACTCAACACCATTGTCTCGGGATTGGTGTGTGAGACAATCCAGTGGATCATGTCCATGTATGGAAACGTGGGATACATGGATGCAATCCATTTCAAGCCAGACTTATGAATGTTGGCATAGACCCTGCGCTCTTCCAAACGTTCCTGAAATGTTCCTGAGAATGTGTCATTGATGTCTTGCCATTTAATCTTTATGTCCTTGTCTATGAACAACTTGTTGTCTCCGTAAATGGACAAGCTCATAGACAGTTGTCCAACTACATCTCCAGTGGTATTTGCAACGGTGTCCTTTGAACCCGCTCTCTTGGAGTCCATTGTACCTGTACCGATGAGAGACAGATGAACACTTGTGATACCTACAGACATGGAAAAAATCATGACAAGAAATATGTCACTTGAAAACCAAAAAAAAATTGAGGAATGACATGCAACATACCAAGGTGAATGACAATGAATATTGTACAATTTTCACTGGGAGGCTGGGAGACTAACTACAAAAAATATGCAAGCCAGAGTCTGGGCTATCAATTGGGTGATTAAATGCTGGAAATCTGGAATGTACAATCCATCTTGGCCTCCTGAGGACTGAAATTACGCAATGCGTAGTTTCAGTCAGCAATGACATGCAAACCGAGCAAACTGCATTGCGCAATTTCTAGGACCAACAGGGAATTCTCCCAGAATCACAAAATGCAAGTCTAGAGGTTATTTTTGGATATATTTGTGCATTTTCTAGGAGGAATTAGGATCCTTCACTCTCAAAAATGTGCATTGTTGTCTAGGCAAAGTAAGGTCTGGGCTAAGGCAGCCTTAACCCGCCGACGAGCAACTGAAAACATGAAAAGGTTTGAATGCATGGAGACTGTGAGTGTAAGAAAGAGTGAAAAATCATGCATGGAAAAAATGTGTGCAATATTTAGAAAAGGGTAGAGCAAGCATGTGTGTGAAGCGAGTCGTTGCAATGATGACCGTCAGTGTAGAAACAATGTCACGCATGCGACGACAGTGAGAGGCTATGAAAAACTTAAAGCAATGTTTCTACAAGCTAACATGCATCAAAATGAGAGCAAGGTTTCATTGAAACCAAGCAGGAACCATTCATACAAAGTGAAATACAAAAAGTGACTGAAAGGCAGAAAATGACATGAAAAGAAAAATTACCTAGAAAAAGCTAAGTTGAATGTGTCGAAGACTCCTAGACGCGATGTGGGATTTCAAAGCTCTGAGATTCATATGGGGAATGATCTTTGTAGTGTCAAATAAATAATTTTTGATAAGGGTGAGGCTTCTGATGCGCATGCGACAAATCTAGGAAAAATCGAAACTCGGAGGGATGTTTATAAAACAATCTTTGCATGTAACCTCGAGCTGCTAAACATAGATCCCTAAAAGAAGCCCATTCATACAAATTGGGATTGCTTAGTCATGGAGGGAACCAGTCAAACTGAAAGTAGATGTAGAAATTTACAAGCATGGGGATGAGATTTGTGCAGTTTCTAGTGTGATAAAGGCAAGTTATACCTCATGCATTACACAATTTTTGGACTGAAGCCCTGGTTGTCAGTCTAGATTAGATAATTTCTGAGATGAAGATGAGTGTTAGGCTGAAGTGCTCAGTTTTTAGAGGGAAGGTTCATTCCCCTCTAGAATTAGGAAATTTTCTAGCTGAGCGTCTAGGCCAAAAAATTGACTAAGCCCGGAATGTCAACTTGTAGGTGGGAGACAAATGAGTTGACATGCATAGGATGGAAGGCCACTGAAACTCAGTTGAAGCCTATGTACATGGAAAATGCAAGACATTTTTCTAAGGATGGTTGGTAGGGAGGCTCCAAAACAAAGCTAATGAAATTTTTTTGAGGGTAGTTGTAGGCACTATGAGATGTCGACAAATCGAATGGTAGCATTCTCTTTTACTCTATTTTTCAATAACTCATGCAAATCTTTTCCAATATTATTCTCATTACATTATCTTCATTTTTGAATAATTCATGGAATATTTTGAATAATTTGAACATCTAGATGCATGGAAACTATTCTTGCATGAAAACATACACTTCCTATCATTGTAGATATTTTTCTTACATGCAACCATATACTTATTTGCATAGCAGCTATTTTCCTGCATGCAAACATTTAATTATTTTCTAAAAGAAATATAGCATAGTATATATTAATCTCATGCATGTACAATTTGTTTTCTAAGATAAATCTAATATATTATATATTAATCTCACACATATGCAAATTATTCTAATAAATTGATGCATAAATTACCTATATTTTAATTTATCAAAAGAAATTTCGGCGTAAATAACATTCAGAGAATCGTTGTCGACGCGTTTCGAACCAACCAGTGTGGTTCATCGTCAGGATGAGTCGAAGAAAATAGATCCAGCTTTGCATGTTAAATAGTCTGTGCAGAGCCTCCAACGGCTAATTTTGACTTAGGCATCAAAGTCAACAAACCTTTTTAATAATTTAAAAGAAGTTAGTTAATTCGGTGACCATACATTAAGATATAATATATATATAAAAATACATAAATTAATTTAATCGGTGTTTAGGTTAATAGTTAGTTA
>APFE031193154.1:0-11667 GCA_000404065.3 Pinus taeda | reverse complement strand
CAAAATAAAAAGAAGGAGAATGGACAAGAAAGGCCATTAGAAGACGAGAGAGCAAGACGAATAAATCATAGAAGGAAGGAAAAGACAGGGCTCCGGGGGAACAATGAAATCTCGAAAGGAAAAATGCAAAAGAAAGACTAGGAAGAAAGTGTAGGGATCCAATAGCTACTGATCTTCCAGCCGTCGTCTCTGTTGAGATCGTTAGGCCTTCCTTCAATCTCAATAGCTTCCCTGAATTTACAATGATGGAAATGAGCAACTTTGGCAATAAATTTGGCCTGTTTTTTAGTTCATGAGTTTTCCGATCAAGAAAAGATTACACTTGAACTTCTCAAATCCTCCCCACATGTCAAAAACTGGTGGGAAACCTACTATTAATAAAAGGATGAGAGTGAATGCTCACTGTTTTTAGCCTCACCCACTTGGGATTCTTTCTAAGATTCCATCAAGGAACAATATTAGCCTCTCGAGAGGTATGAAAATGAATACATAAAGTGGACTATGGTACAATTGCGAAGGGACCAAGATGTGTCAAAGTTCACAAACATTTTCCATACCCTTCGCACGAAGTTGGGTATCAAGGATTCTAAGAGAAATTTGGCACTCAAGTATCATATTTGTGTACATAAGTACATGTAGGATGAGATGTATTTCCTTGAAATATCCTTGCTCGACTTGAATTACTGATACGATGTCAAGATTGAGCAGAAGTTTAAACAAAAGAAGCAAGACTTTGGATCTAGAAATCTGAAGTAGGGAAATGGCACCAGCAAACAATAAAGAAAAAGCCAAATCTAAGGTTGGGTGACCTAATAAGGACATAGTAAAATGGTGTGGGTTCCATAGTAGCTCAACTCACAACAAAAGTGAGTGTCATGCCAAGAAATCATTGGTGGCGAAGCTGAAGACTTATGAATCAAATGCATGTTCTAACTCTAAGTTAGAACATGACAAGGGGGATGAAAGAGGGAAGAAGATCATTGGCGTAGAGCCAAATTCAACCATGGCCACCACCAAGATCTAGAAGAATGAGCCTTAAGATCCATAGGAGGGAGAATTCCTCTTCCACCCAGAGATGTGAAGGGTTCTCCATTGTAGTTCATTGTCAACAATGAGCGCTAAGAGAACCTCATTTTAGCAGAGGTCATGAAAACACATACGTAGCCATACTCCATTAGGTGGATTTACCAAGGAAGAGATTTATGCATCAGCTAGCATTGTCAATTTCCCTAAAGTATCAAGCCCTTCACAGATGAGGTATTGTGTGATGTTTCTCCTCTTGAAGTTTTCGATGTTACAGGGTCCAGGGTAGCGCCCCTAGAAAATTTTTTTTGGACCCTATATTAGGTTGGGAGAACCTACCTATGGTTTTTCGGTCCATGGTTTTGGACACGATGGTTTTTCGGTCCATGGTATTGGATGCTTCGGCATGTATAGATATGTATTGTAACATTGAAAGGAACATAATGAAAAATCAAGCTGGTAGTCCCGGTTTTTAGATCCAGTGGGAAATCTTTGTGTATATGTGTTTTATGTGTTATGCTCTTGAATTTTTATTTTTCCTGTGATTTAGAATTCGTATGCAGGTAATTTCTGTATGGGGTTAAAACCTACATTTGGTATCGGAGCTATTTTGGCTTCAAGGGGATGCCTTCGTTGCTGAGGGGTTTCGCTCGGGCCTCTGGTAGACCCTGTTCAATGGGAGATCTGCGAGATCGATTTTGGTGGTGAAAGAATATGGCGAGCAATGGAAAGATAGAGATGAGAAGTTCAATGGTCAAAGTTTTGAGTTGTAAAAAATCAAGATGGAGGATCTATTGGTAGATAAAGATCAGTGGATCGCGGTAGATTCGGGTACCAAACCAACGGGAGTGACAGATGAAGAATGGAAAAAATTGGATCGGACGGCAAAGAGCACAATACGATTGTGTGTCTCAGATTTAGTATTGCTGAATGTATCAAGGGAAGCTACGGGGAAGGCTCTGTTGGACAAGTTAGGGACTTTGTACCAATCTAAGTCTCTGGTGAATAAACTATTCCTGTGGAAAAAGCTGTATAACCTGAGGATGAAATATGGAGACTCGGTGACAGAGTATCTGAACGCGTTTAATACTATGGTAAGTCAGTTATCATTGGTTGATATTAAAATTTCATATGAAGATAAGTGCATCAGTTTGTTTTGTTCTCTACCAGATTTGTGGGATAGTCTGGTTATTACAATAGGTAGCAATGCAACTGCTTTGCAGTTTGATGAAATAGTCTCAGCCTTGCTGACGGAGGAGATGAGACGAGAAAATATGGAGATCCAGAATGGTGATGCCTTGTCTGTACGAGGATGGTCCCAAAACAAAAACAAAAATAAGTCATCGAGTGGGAGATCTAAATCTATAAGTATATCTAAATCTCAGGAAAACCTGTAAAGGTGGTGTGCTAGAGATGCGTAAAGCAAGGGCACTAGAAAAGGGACTGTAAATTTAAAGCTCCTCATAAAGGAAAGGGATCTGATGATGCTCCTTCTGCAGAGTCAAAAACCACCTTAGATGAAGGTGGGGATGTGTACTTGGCTTCTTCAGTACACATGTAGATCATGAGGCATGGTTGATTGACTCTGGTGCATCCTTTCACTTCACTCCCCATAGAGAGTGGTTCTGCGAGTATAAGAAATACGATGGTCGTGATGTATTCTTAGGGGATGATACGAAGGCTAGAATCACTGGTCACAGAAAAGTAAAGTTGAAGTTGCAAGGTGGAAGGTTAGAACCCTTCCGCGTGTTCTGCATATTCCTGCGTTGGCCAGAAATCTGATTTCTGTAAGCAAGTTGGATGATGCAGGTGTAAAGACAGTGTTCGAGAAGGATACCTGCAAGATGGTTTGAGGAGCACTGTTATTGATGTGGGGAGTTCGGATTGGAACTCTGTACAAGCTGCAAGGTAGCACTGTTGTTGACGGGTGCAATAGTTCTATGGTGCCTGAAAATGGAGCAGAAAATCTAGTGGTCTCTGGAGAGAAGACCATGTTGTGGCATCAAAGGCTTGGACATATTGGAGAGAAGGGCCTTCGAATACTTCATGGTAAAGGTATGGTAGAAGGTATGAGTAATAGCTCTCTGGATTTTGATTTCTGTGAAAATTGTGAATATGGGAAGCAGAATCGGGTGAGTTTCCCCTCTGGTGGTAAGAGGACGAAACAAATATTAGAGCTTGTGCACAGTGATGTGTTTGGACCTGTGAAAGTTCCATAACTGGGTAAGTCTGTGTACTATGTATCATTTATAGATGACTTCTCAAGGAATACATGGATATATTTCCTTAAGAAGAAATCTGAAGTCTTTGATAAGTTTAAAGAATTTAAGGCTGGTGGAAAATCAGATGAAGATAAAGGTGCTAAGGACAGATAATGGTGGAGAATTCTGCAGCAAGGAATTTGAAGAATTTTGTAAGAAGTGTGGTATAGCACAGCAGAAGACTACTTCATATACACCTCAGCAAAATGGAGTCGCAGAAAGAATGAACAAGACGTTGATGGAAAGGGCAAGAAGCATGCTCAGTGGTGCTGGGTTAGGACAAGAATTCTGGGCAGAGTCGGTGGATACTGCATGTTACTTGGTCAACAGGTCACCTTCATCAGCGTTGGAGGATAAGACTCCACAAGAAGTATGGACTGGTAAGAAACCCTCTCTTTCACATCTGAGGGTCTTTGGATGTGATGCATATGTACATGTTCCAAAGGAGAAACGAACCAAGTTGGATAGTAAATCTGAAAAGTGCATCTTTATTGGGTATAAGGATGGTTTAAAGGGTTATAAGCTTTGGAACCCAGTCACACGGAAGGTTGTGTATAGTTGAGATGTGGTGTTTAGAGAGGTGAAAGATGTTATTAAACATGAAGTCCAACCAAAGGAACCTGTGAAGACAGAGTTTGAACTAAAGTAGGAAGAATCAGACTCTGTAGCAGAGGAGGAATCAGAAGATGAAGAACCACAAACTCCGGTTGTGAGAAGATCAGTTTGAGAAAGAAGGAAGCCATAAAGGTATAGTCCATCTGCTTTCTATTCAAATTTTGCTTTGTCTGTCACTGATGATGATCCCAGAACTGTGAAGGAAGCAGTGGATTCAAAGGATAAAAAACTCTAGGAAGAGGCCATGGTTGATGAAATGACATCTTTGCACAAAAATGAGGCTTGGGATCTGATGGAGTTGTCGGCTGGAAGGAAACCCATTGGGAGCAAATGGGTGTTTAAAAAGAAGACAAATGCAGAAGGGAAGGTGGAGAAATACAAAGCTTGGTTGGTAGCAAAAGGTTATTCCGAGGTGCCGGGAATTGATTTTGGAGATATTTTTTCTCCTGTTTCCAAGGTAACTTCTATTATATTACTTTTATCTGTTGCTGCTGCTTTTGATTTTGAGGTAGAACAGATGGATGTGAAGACAACATTTCTTCACAGGGATTTGGAAGAGGAAATCTACATGAAGCAGCCTGAAGGCTTTGCGGTGAAGGGTAAGAAAGAAATGGTATGCAAGTTAAAGAAGTCTATATATGAGTTAAAACAGTCACCAAGGATATGGTATCAGAAATTTGATACATTTATAAGGGGACTTGGCTTCACGAGAAGAAAAGTAGATCACTGTGTGTATTTTAAATTAATTGGTGACTGTGTTATTTATCTAGTCTTGTATGTGGATGATATGTTGCTGGTTGGAAATGACAAAGAAATTATCCAAGATTTGAAGACCCAATTGTCCTCCAAATTCGACATGAAATATCTCGGTGTTGTAAACTATATTTTGGGCATGGAAATTAAAAGAGATCGGGCAAAGAGCAAGCTATGGTTAAGCCAGAGCAAGTATTTCGAGACAATACTGCAGAAGTTTAATATGCAGGATAGTAAATCGATGAAGGTTCCTATTCCTCTAGGTGTGAGGTTATCTACTTAACAGTGTCCCAAGACACAAGAAGAGGAAGAGGACATGTCCCATGTTCCATATGCAAGTGCAGTTGATAACTTGATGTATGTAATGGTCTGTACTAGACAAGACATTGCACATGTAGTGGGAGTATTGAGGAGGTTTATGTCAAAACCAGGGAAGCAGCATTGGACATCAGTGAAGCGGGTTTTTAGGTATTTGCGTTGCACTAGTGATTATGGTTTGTGCTACCAAGGAAGACCAATATTGGACCGAGTGTTGGATATTCATGGCTTTGTTGATGCAAACTGGGTTGGAGATCTCGATCAAAGAATATCTACAAGTCGGTATGTGTTTAACCTATTTGGAGGTGCAGTCAGTTGGATGAATAAGAAACATCTGTAGTGGCACTATCAACTACAGAGGCAGAATACATGGCAGCCACTCATGCAAGCAAGGAAGCAGTTTGGTTGCAAAGATTTTCTTCAAGTATGGGATTAGTACACGGAGCTATAAGCATAGACTGTGACAACCAAAGTGCAATTTTCTTGGCAAAGAACCCTGCTTATCATTCAAAGACAAAGCACATTGATGTTCAGTATCGCTTTGTGAGGGATATGGTAGACGACAAAAAGGTGTTGGTGGTAAAGGTGGACACTTTGAAGAATATTGCAGATGCATTGACAAAATCTATGAGCTTTGAGAAGTTCTCTTGGTGTAGAGAAACAATGGGCGTTTCAGGGCTAGAAAAATGACTAATCTCTTCTGTGGCCCCCTGTGCAAAGAAAAAAACAAGTGGGAGATTGTTGGGTTGTGTTATATTCTTTCCACGACTAACCTATGTAGTGAACCGGGGGGTTAGAGGGGGGGTGGAGCCCCCCCTTCGTTGCGCCGATTGTGCAGTGCGGGGGTCATAGGGGGGGCGGAAGCCCCCCTATTCGGGGGGTTTGCGGGTGGCGGGTAGCTCCCCTCTACGGGGTCTGGGGTAGCGCCCCAAGAAATTTTTTTTGGACCCTATATTAGGTTGGGGGAACCTACCTATGGTTTTTCAGTCCATGGTTTTGGACGTGATGGTTTTTCCGTCCATGGTATTGGATGCTTCGATATGTATAAATATGTATTGTAAAAATGAAAGGAACATAATGTAAAATCAAGCTGGTAGTCCCGGTTTTGGGATCCAGTGGTATATGTGTTTTACGTGTTATGCTCTCGCATTTTTATTTTTCCTATGATTTAGAATTCGTATGTGGGTAATTTGTGTACAGGGTTAAAACCTACAGTAGCCCAATTATATTGGTACAAAATAAGGACGGGACTTGGAGGCTCTAAATTAACTATCGAGTGTTGAACATGATCATCATCCATAATGGGCATTCAATCCCACGGATTGTTGACATTTAGATGAGCGCAAGGGGGGGGAATATTTTAGCAACATTGAATTGAAGTCCAGATATCGCTAGGTGCCTATCAATCCCTCTTATGTGTGGAAGATTGCCTTCAAATCTAGGGAGGGATTTTCATATGGTTGGTCATGCCTTTCTAGTTGATGAACGCCCCCACGACCTTCATTAGACTGATGGATGAAATCTTGCAACCCTTCACTAATGAATTCGTGGTGGTGTATTTAGATGATGTCTTCATCTTCAACGAAATTTGGGAAGAACTCCTCCACCATATTCGCCAGGTCCTTCAAACACTACAAAAAGACAATTTGTGTGCCAATTTGGAGAAATGTGCTTTTCACATAACCGAGGTTCAATATTTGGGGCACATAATTGATCAGAACTCTTTGCATGTGGACCTGGCCAATATATAACTCATTTAGGATTTCTAACCATAACAACTCTAAGGGAGCTCCCTAAATTTCTTCGTCATGCCAATTTATACTGCAGGTTCATCTTAGGGTTCTCTCTTATATGCTTGGCTTTTAAGTCATGTCACCAAGGGTAGAGCGAAATAATTTATTTATTTTTGTCTAAATCCCAACAGAAGGCATTTTCCAAGTTGAAGAATGACATCTACTATGAACCAGTGCTCATATTATTAGATCTACAATAACCATTTTAGATTCAGATAGACACCTCCCACTATGTTCTTGGTGCAATTCTTACACAACGGATGCATCAAGTGGCTTACCATAGTGAGATGCTTTCAGGCAATGTCCAAAATTATCCCACTTATGACAAAGAAATATTTTCCATTGTACAGTCCTACTGTCAATCGAAACATTACATTCTAGGGAAGGAAATGATCATCCACACAGACCACTAACCCCTGCAGTTCATACTGACACAAGGGAAGTTGTAGAATGATTGCCATCAGAAATGGTCCACCTACTTGCAACAGTTCCATTTGAACTTTAAGTACAATAAGGACAACAAAAATAATTTTGTAGGTTGCCACGGCTAACCACCGGTCATGGCTTGAATTATTGTGCTCGACTCCTATTGGCACGAGACTTCGGGGTAGATGCATATTTATCAAAGCAATCCAGAATTGAAGAGCAAATACCAGACTCTCCTGGAAGGGAAACAAGTACCAAAATTTCACCTTCAAGATGCACTATTATGTGACCTAGGACACAAGTGTGTTCCTTCAAGTGAGTGTGCTAGGATGATTTGGGAGGTGCACTATAGTTGGGTCGTTAGGCATTTTATAGTAGAGAAAAGAATGGTGGTATTACAAAAGTATTTTTACTAACCGAAACTTCATTGGGACATTGGGAAGTACATTAGATCTTGCACCACCAGTGCTATTGCCAAACCAACCATCAAGAAGCAAGGCCTATATACTCCTCTACCCACTGCTAGTCGAACGTGGGAATCTATCTCCATGGATTAAATGTCATGCCTTCCTTCTACTAAGCATAGAAGAGATTGGATTTTCATGGTCATCAATATATTATCGAGGATGGCCATGATGGCGGCCTTCAAGGACACTATCATAGTAGAGGCCACTACTAAGCTCTTCCTTGAGTGAGTGTGGGTACAATTTGGGATCCCACAGTCCATTGTCTTAGATCCAGACAACAGATTCCTAAGTGCATTTTTTTCAAGTCTCTAGTCAATGCTTGATACAAAACTTACTAAGTTTGCAACTTTCCTTCCCAAAATTGATTGCCAAACATAGGTTGTCAATAGGATGATCGTCCATGTTTTGTGCATGTAAAAATTGAACCATCCATGAACATGGCATGAAAGTCTCCCCTATGTCCAACACAACTACAATAGATCTCTCTATAACTCAACGTGCTATAGATCATTTTAGTTAGGGCTAGCATTTTGGTCATTATTCCTTATTGATGTGGCCATAACATTTCCAGCCACTAAGGTAGATTTATCTCAAGTCGAGTCCGAAGCCAACAGGGCTCACAGATTCATTGAGCATATTCAACACATTCGCGAGCAGGTCCATCATATATTGGACATAACCAAGGGTAAGGAAAAGCAAGGCCATGATCAACATCAAGTGCCACACAAGTTCGATGTGGGTGACAATGTTTGGTTATATTTGCAAAAGGAGTGCCTCCTTTGATCCCACTACAAGCTTCGTGTGGTGTGATATGGTCCATACACCATAAGTAAGGTTGTTAGTGATAATTCCTTTGAGCTTAGCATCCCACCATTCCTTGGTGTGCACCTAGTGTTCAATGTATACTACTTTCAGTCATACTTTCCACCATATTTGGAGACATCCGACATTACAAGACAACTCACATCAATAGAGCTCAAGTCAAACTTCGCGGAACATGCCACAACTAATCATCCTAGACACAAATATCAAGAACACTTGCCAACATATGATTTAGCTATATTATGTTCTCAAAGCAGTCAAACTCTTTCACCAAGGCAAGTTGTTGAGCACGGATGAGGTATAATAGAAATTTCCTCACCTCATGGAGGCTCTTCACATAATGGGGACCATTGATTCCTAAGGGGAGAGGACTGATCCAAGTGGATATTGGTGGCCACATACCTACTCCACTTAAAACTCCAATTGGTTTCATCACTTAGCAATGTTTACTATTTTTAGGAGCTTTTCAGGTCGTGAACTTCTAGAGCAGTTTTTACCCCATAAATAATGTTTTCTTAAGGTCCTTTGTAGCCAAGTAGCCATAGAAAGGGACCTACCACAAATATTGTATTAATGAGGGAGACCTTTCCAACAAGGTATGGTACACACCAAACAAAGATAATGTGACCAAGTTACTACCTCAGAAAGTTGACTGCCCAACTAATGTCAACGAGGCCCACAAACTCTTGGCATTACATCTCCAAGGGTTATGGTTTTGGTTTCTTAGGTTTTTCCCTTGTTGTTCAATAATAAATTAGTTGTTGGCCTCATTGTAACACATTGCAGAGGCATGTATCCACCATATCTCTTCTCCAATATAAGCTACCCGTGCCCAAGGTAGTTTATTTCCAAACTTTTTGTGATAATTTCAATATTCTGATATTAATGAAATGAAGTATTATTTCTATTGAATATTTATATTTTCCATTATATCTGAAATTTTTTGTGTTCTCATTTAAGTTTGTATTTAAGTTTGGATCATGGAATTCTGATAAAAAAAAAATGAGTTGATCAATATACTATATATATAAGTGAATCTATGAGTGTAATTATCAACAAAGTGTTAAGTGACTATTTATATTCGAGTCTTTGCTTATTTTTAATAGATGAAAATTTATTGTTGGTATACATAAGAAGTGCTTAATCGAACAGGTAAATGAATGGTTGTATTGGTGCCTTATCTTACGTTTATGAGATGAATAGTCGAAAGTGGGACTATAATAGTTGTGAGATGAAACAAACTATAGAGTATCTTACAACAAGCTAATTACTTTACTGTTTTGATAGGTTATTCATGGTAAAATTATTAATCTGCATACAGTACACCTAGTTCCCTATGATGTATTAATTAGGTAACATACGGGTTGTGGGCTTATGCACACCATAAATTCTAGGTGAGAAGATCAAGATCTTTATGATGAAATAGGAAGGATGTATTAATTAGGTAACATACTAGTTGTGAGCTTATGCCCACAATAAATTCTGGGCGAGAAGATTTCATCTTTCTGATGAAATAGGAAGTATACGTCATACTCTTGTGGATAAGATGAGGTGTAGGTGATTAAAGTTTGTTGACAGCATGGGGTAGGACGATTATTACTGAATGAATCCCACCTAGCTGAGACTTAGTTAGTGAGGTAGTTTTGGAAGAAAAACATAACAAGGAGAGGGGATTCAGTAAGCCTCCCCTTCCCTTGCAAAGCACCTAGCTGAGACTTAGTTAGTGAGGTAGTTTTGGAAGAAAAACATAATAAGGAGAGGGGATTCTGTAAGCGTCCCCTTCCTTTGCAAAGTGATACGAGTTGATAGTTGAGGGTATAGTGCTATGGTTGAAGCAAGACTTATGTAAATGAATTAAGTCAAAGACACAAGGTAGAGAGAATCATACATCTTAATATCAGGAATCAGAAAAATGGTTTATTTCCGGAGAAAAACTTGAACTAGTTAAGTTTAGAAATTAAAGGTACTTGCTTAATGTTACGGTCAAATCATGCCTATTATTATCTATGCTGGAAAGAATTAATTAATTCAGCTACAAATAATATCGTATAGATTTCCAAACAACAACATAATTAATGGGGAAGTAGTAGACAATTCCATTTGGGAATAATTAGATTAAAAACGGTTCCTGTGTAACCATGGTTGTATTACATCGAATTCTTTTGAATCTGAGTTAAATAACTAAATTAATATGCATAACTTGATTAAACTAAAAATGATTTTAGACCCCTCTCACAACCATCGAAAATCTGGAAGACTCGATTCTAGCAGAAGCGAATACAATTCCACATTAAATAGCAGAATAGATACATGCATGTGAAAGCAACAGATGGAAAAAATCTGAGCGATATAAGAGAAACATGAATTTTAAAGTCAAAGGGGAGAAATAATAGTCATAACTATGATAGTTCGTGTAGTGAAAAGAAGATTAAATAAGGACCACTGTATCCGCAATTCAAAGAGTTGGAATACCCTGCAAAGGGTGTCAGCTCGACAATTACAAAAGAAAATATAATGAGTCAATGGAATTCGATTTACATGGAGGGAATCGAAACATTCACCATCCTCTTAAACTTGTCATAGCATATAATGTCATAGCATATAGCATATATGTGTTGTAGTCCTACTTTTTGCACCATAAATAAATACAAAAACCTCTAGTGACAAAGCGTGAACCGTATAAGATTATGGAGGCACATAGGTAGTTCCCTTGCCAAAGATTAAGTTCTACAACGAACAATATCCAACATAAAGGCACATCCAGACATCTATATACACCTCATGAGCAATGCAAGAAGTACGCACTTGTAGCAGCGTGGAGGGCTCTTGAGAAAACGCTATGTAAATTCCAAACGTAGCCACAACAGAGGAAAATGTACCATGAGTAAATATCTATCACCAAAACGAGGAAAATAAGGAATTAGGATATCGACTACAGTAAAATTGAGGAAAGGAATGAACCGAGATAGGAAAGGCGCTAAGAGCAAGAAATTATTTGCATTAAAGCTATTGCCAAACTCGGTGCCTGTCAAATCACGAATTATAATTCGGACGAGAAATATCATTTTAAAGAAAAAGGGAAAGGAAATTTTATCCAAAAATAAGTTAAATGCAGGGATTAATGGTAACGACAAGGGTAACATACCCTTGCTAGGTAATAGTTTGTGAAACCCTTCCCTGGCGGCATGC
>APFE031193151.1:0-12116 GCA_000404065.3 Pinus taeda | reverse complement strand
TTGGCCCGTGGTATTACACGTAGGAGTCATATATAAAGGATAGAAACTCCCTGCGAGGAGCATCGTGTCTTATTTTTGTAATCGAGCTCTGCTCTATTGGAGGTTGCCCCCTCGAAGAGGCAAGTGAACATTACTCTCTGAATAATAAAATCATTTCCATTATGTGTTCTCGGTATCTTTTCTTCGCATATTTTGTGTTCTCAGTCTCTTTTCTTCGCATATTTTGTATTTGGGTATCATTTGCGGGTTAAGAGCATAACACTATGCAACATTACAATATTATTGAGGATTTAGTTCAAGCACCTTCGCCGATGTCTCCCTTCGCAGTTCTCCAATCCTGTCCAATGCAACGGATGTCATTGTTTCCTGTTATAAGTGTTATCGATCCTTCTGATTTGATTATGATTACTTTCGATGTAGAGAATCATGTCCCTCTTCTTCATCACTAGCTTGCATTTCTAATATAGTTCCTTATCAAAGGAAATATGATTTATCGAACGGTTATTGATGAAGTCACCTCAACCCACATCATCTTAGTTTCGTGTTGGAAAGCCATTGGCTCTCCCTGTCTTAACCAGTCTCCTAATACCTTAGAAGCCTTTGATGGTGGAGGTTCATGTCCATATGGAATTCTCATGAACTTGTTCATTACATTAGAAGGAAATACTGTTGAATTAGAAGTACAAGTTGTAGATGCCAATCTCAACTACAACATTCTTCTTGGTTCCGCATACTTTGTTTTCCTCATGAAGGAAAAATTGTCACGGTTTATCAACCATCCTTATTTTCTTCTGGTTCATCGAACTACAATGTTCCTTACATGGTAAATACTGAGATTCCTTATGAGAGTGTGGGGGCACATCTCTTCAAAGAATCTGCTTTAATGGGCACCTTTTCTTTCCCACCTCTGAATGTTCATTCGGTAAATATGATATCAAACTCTATGGATCCTTGGATTATCCCTACTGAAGATCAAATTAATTCATTTGGCGATCCTATGCCTTTAAGTCCATTGGAGATAAATTATCAAGAAATTGTCTTAGCTTCGATGACCACATCAGAAAGTCATATTGTATTCAGTATGAACCTGGACACTTATGTGCCATCTCCCTGGATGGGTTCTTAGGATTCTCTGAATCCTTTGAATGAGACATTCCCTACCGATGAGAGTATCGTTGAGCTCATGTCTTTGGATGAAATTCCATGGAACAATTTACATCATCATTCTTCTTTTCTTCCTAGCCTCGATGAGATGCCTTCCTGTCTTGAAGCCTCTGTTTCTCATTCTCCTACACCTCCACATTAGACACCTGCCCTGGTGCATGAAGTCTTGTTGGATGGTAATATGGGAAACATCACTGCTACAATGCCTCTTGACATTTTCGTTAAAGTAGAAATTGTCGAGAACATTAATATTGGGGTTTCCTGTTCTATAGATGAGATCAGGATTTATACTCATCTTTCTAAAGAATTCCGAGACATTTTCTCTTGGTCATATGAGGAAATGCCCTATATCGATCCAACCATTGTGGTGCATGAGATTCTGACTAATCCTGGTGCTAAGGCTATTCGACAATGGCTTTGCCTTGTGCACCCTCGAAAGGTTGCTGCTATCGAATCAGAAGTATAGAAACTTTTGAAAGTGGGTTTCATTTATCCTATTCCATTGATGAATTGGGTATCCAATATCGTCCTTGTTGCCAAAAAGCAAGGCGTGATACGTGTTTGTGTTGATTACTGCAATATCAACCTCGCATGTCCTAAGGACAATTATCCTACTCCCTTTAACGGCCAAATCATTGATGAATGCACTGGGACTAAGATTTTTTCGTTGATGGATGATTTTTTTGGCTATAACCAGACTAATATTCTAGCTACCGATCAGCATAAAATTAGCTTTATCTATCCCTTGGGTACTTTCGCTTACACAAATATTCCTTTCGGTTTGAAGAATGTTGGTGCTACCTTCCAACTAGCAATGTCTTATGCATTTCATGACATTTGACACATTGTTTATCCATACCTGGACAACTTACTAGCTCATTCGGATAAATGTCATGACCATTTTGATCACTTAAGAGCTATCTTTTTATGATGTTAGCCTTACAATATCCGTCTCAATCCACACAAGTGTGTGTTTTGCGTCGAGTTTGGCTCACTCTTAGGTTTTGTGGTGTCTTCCAAAGGTATGAGGATTGATCCAATGAAAGATGAGGCCATAATCAATTTAGCCCCCCCCCCACATTATTAATACAATTGTAGAGCCTACAGGGAAAATATAATTTTCTCCATTGATTTGTCCTTAATTACATTGAACTTGCCAAGGGTTTTACTCGCTTACTTAAGAAGGGGATTCCTTTTATTTGGGATGAAGTTTCCTAGGAATCCTTTGATGCTTTATAGAATGTGTTTATTAGTGCCCCTTTACTACATCCCCCCAAATATCATTGCGATTACTTCTTTTATTTGGCTGCAACTGATACCACTATTTGTATGGTGTTAGTTCAGGATGACAATGACGATGACGAGCATGTGGTTTATTATCTGATCTAGAATCTTCTTGATACTGAGTCTTGATATGCTCATGTCGAGAATCTTACCTTGGTGACAGTGCATGTTGTCCAAAGATTTCGACATTATATTCTGTTACGGAAAAGCACCGTGATTTCTGATTGTAACCCCATGACATATATACTAACTCTTTATTTATTGGGGGGGGAATATTCCAAATGGATCATTATCCTACAGGAGTTTGATTTGGAATATACTGCTGCCAAATCAGACAAATCACTAGTCTTTGCTTAGTTGATATGTGCTCTTCCATCTGCAAGCACTCCAACTGATTGTAATGGGCATATACCAGATGAAACTTTGTTTCTAACCAGTAATAGTGACCCATGGTATGATGACATTATTGTTTATCTCCAAACCTAGACTTTCTGATTTGCGTTGTCCCAATCTGACCGTCGTCGCATTCGACATCAGCCCCAACCCTATTCGATCCCTCATGATACATTGTATCGGGTTGGTGTGGACTTTGTTCTTCGTAGATGTCTCACCCTTAAAGAGGCTTAGTGGGTCTTAAATGATTAGAACTCTGGTGCGTATGGTGGTCATATGTCTAGATATGCCACTCCTTACAAAATCCTCCCCATAGGTTATTTCTAACCTTCTATCTTCAAAGACTTCATTCTAGGTATCCAGAAATGGCATGAATGCTAGATTTTCAACCGCATGTAGTGCACCCCACCTACACCCCTACACCCAATAATTACTGTTGCCCCATTTTCCAAATGGGGCATTGATTTCATGACATGTAACCTTCGCTCACCTGGGGGGCATGGTTATATCATTGCCGTCATCGACTATTTTACTAAATGGGTCGAGGCGATGCCTACATACAATGTTGACGGTATTACTGCTACACAATTCCTTTTTAACCACATGATAACACATTTTGGTGTCCCTCAAGCTATCTTGACATACCATGGATCACATTTTCATCATCACATGACGGCAAAGTTGACTGCTCAGTTCGGCCTTCGACATGATATATCAACTTCTTATTATCCATAAGCCTATTTTCATGTTGAAGCAATCAATAAAGTTTTGATTGCTATGCTTCAACATATTATTGGGAAGCACAGAAGCAATTGGAATTTAATGTTATTCTCAACTCTTTTGGCTTACATAACTTCTACTAAGACGACCACTGGATTCAATCCATTCCAACTAGTGTATGGTTTAGAGGAAACTATTCCAATCAATTGTGAAATCCCTTTGCTAAAGCTAGCGATTGAACTTCTTCTGAATACCTCACCTGAAGAGGAGTGACTATTATATCTTGAGAGATGTGAAGAGACTCACCACATTTTTTTGATGGTCATCGAGCCTGTAATAAGGAGATACTCGTAGAAAATAACCACACATGCTTCTCATTATCTTGTTTTCTAGCATGAGACCATTTGTGTAAAAGGAATTTTTTTAATTCTTCATGAGGAATGCTTAACAACTTCTTACTCTCAAGTGAGCCCCACCATATGGCAGCCTTGTCTTCCAAAAGATTCCATAAACATTTCCAATGTTTTGGCCATAATGAATTTTGTCTTTCTATGACTTTTTCAATATTAGGACCATTATATTTCCCTATAAAAAATTTCTTGCTAGAAGCGATGAAGACGGTTTTGAAAAAAAAATCAATTACTTTGGCAAAAATTTAAAATTGAGATAACTAGATCAATATTGCTTAGAATCCTTCTTATAACCTATTTTTGGAATTGGAACAACCATTTTGCATCTTTCCATGCAATATAAATTCCCATCTAGGCACTCAGGAATTTCAGATTTGCATTGCAACTTTCCCCTCATCACAAAAAATTCTAAAAAATTAGCTGATTCTAAATCATCGATATCTCCCTCATGTGGAATCTGATTCGACCGAATTTTTTTTTTTCATAATTTTTCAATATGATATCAGATATGAAAATAATTTCTCGAAATTCCCCTCAAAACCTACAAAAATCAGGAATTTTTGAGAGAAAAAAATTCTGCAACACAACTGATTTTTAAATGAGCAATATCTTCCCCATCCAAACTTTGATTCCACCTCTTAAATTAGAATTAAAAATGCACTTTATATTCAAGTCTCATTTATCTTTTTTGTGACCTATTAGCCTCGCTAGCAAAAGGCCCAAAATTGGATCCATATATGCTCTTAAAGTTTCCAAATTTGCTTAAAATCATCCCAAGGGATCTAAAAATGCTCTTGAAATATTCACCATTTTCTCAAAATCATCCAAAGGTCAAAATAAGTGGAAGAGGACAGCCCTTGGAAGGGTCGAAATACACTATCGGGAGGCAAAAAACACTTGAAAAACCATGAAAAAACCAAAATCGCAAGTTTAAACATTGAAAGAATAGCAGCTATTAGATCTGACGATCAACGACCCAGATCTAAGTGGCTAATCACAATTGGCGTTGCAGAGAGGACAACTTAAAGAATGGGCGTAGGACACCACTGATCAGTGATCTCCGATGATCGGATTGGCAGGTCGCATCAGCGAGGTATAGGCAATTTAAGAAACGGCCCTGCGCATCAGGGATAAGCGATTGTGATCGGATTGCATCGCTATATCGCAATGGAATAACACCAAGGGGTGAGGCCTATGACAAGTATATGGGCGATGCGATAAATGGACTCGAGGGTTATATATACTATATTTGATAATATTTCAGGTCTGCCGGTAGGACGGTTTAATAAATTTTCAATGTATTTTGTTATATAAAAAAATACAAAGGAACATAGGGTAGTCCCGATAGCGATGAAGCCCTGACCCGAAAGGGTCCTAGAAGTGAAGTATATAAAATTTGAGATCTACGGAAAGCCATTTTTAATGTATTTTAGATATTTTGAATATAAAGGGAAAATCACAAAACTCGTAGGATTTTGGGAAAGCCAAAGGCGATAAGTGGTTTAGGCCAAGCCCCGCCCCATGCCATACAATATGCCACATGTCGAGGATGAGGAGAGAGAAAACCACCCTCATAGGGATGTTAACTCCAGTACAAAAGAGCCGCTCGAAATGGATCATCACAGTTGGATCTAGAACTCCCAGACCAACGGTGGAGATGTGATATCACCCCAAAGGTGGACTCGATTGATATATATCCCAATTTTGAGGACTTTTGAAGTTTGAAAAGGACAGAGAGGGGTGGGATTTATCCATATTGCTTTGTTTTATGTTTAAAACAGAAACAATACGACAACATTGTTCTGTATTTATAGAAATCATGCATTGCTAACATTTGAAAGGGTACAACACAACACAACATGCCCAACACAACCACAACAATGGAGATCATGGAGCAGACATCGCAGCTAGCCTGAAACAAAAATTTCATGCGCATCTACAGTGCAACACAGCCCGAAACATAATCTGTCATAAGGCATCAAGAACGCACGTTATCCAAAACCAAAAAGTGATCATAGAGCATGCCTAGCATGAGAGAGCTCCTAGACAGTGCATCAAACTACCTTAAGGTGGTTATTCCTCTATCAGAAGCAGAAAAACTCCAAGGCATGGTTGCCTATTTAGTGAATCAAACAATTAAGGGATAGAGAGAACAGATTAAGGCTTTGAGCCTTTGAGATCTCAGGAACATGGTAAAAGGCCTATAAAAGGGTGAAAACTAAATGTAGTAGGGGTTCAACTTCTGAAGATTGTTGCTACTTTGTTCCTTCAAGATTCTCATCTTCATTCTAGCAATATAAGCTTCTTTTGGTATTATATGTTCAATGTCCATTTTCTTTGTTGTTCTATGTTTGCACTTGAATAGGTTATTTATGTTTTCTCCTCTATCTAATGTGAGATAACTGTCATCTTATCTCTACATTGATAAATTAGAATTTCAAGTTTCATTTACTTCTTGTAGCTGGCCATTCATATGTGTTTATGTATGCAATCTGGTGGTACAGTCAGTATTCTCCATCTATCCATTAAATCTATAAACTATTGAGCATTAGTAGTCTAAAGCCTTGTATTATTGATGGTGTTCATGCATGTCTTGAGTGAAAATACAGCTGAAATGGTTATCTGACTTGATCCAAACCATCATCCATTCCAATAGTTCTCAGAACAATATTGAAGATTATATGTTACCAGGCATCTCTGAGCTGCAACCTAGGAGAGTTTCGTGGAGAGAGAACATAATTGTTGTTGTTGCGAGGGAGAGGAAACTAAATATCATCTTCCGTGGGAAATGACATAGATCCATATTTGATGATAGACAAATTCTGAGCACTTTTTTGGTTGTGATCATCTATCTATCAACTCTACTAGAGGCTAAACATCTTGGCAACTCTACTTCATAGTTCTGGCTCAGTTTGTGAGGCATACTCTAAGAAATCTTCTGAAATAACAAGTTGGCCGAGTACTTGAACCTAAAAAGATCATCAAAGAGAGAAAGGTATTGTAGAAAGGACCATCATGTTCAGGTAAACTAAAAAAGCTCCTATATCTCTTCAAGAAAGTCTTGTAATAGAACAAATACATGTTGAGAGTATAGCATCTAATACTAGTAGTGAAGAAAAACTCTTAGAGATTCATAAGGCTACTTATTCTTTAGGTTCTCCTTTTGTTGTAAGCCCAAAGGAAACCTCACCTCCTATCCATCGTACTCCTTTAGTCTTATCAGTCACTCCTCAACCCTCCATGATTCAGACTGCCACTACTCTTTTAGCCACCATAGCCATGGCAGGTCTACAAGCACGTACCAAAATGGAAAAAATCATAGCTACTAGGTATGGGCCTCTAATATTGCCCACTCCTTTAGATGCCATGCCACTTCGAGAATATCATAAATGTAGGCCTAAGTTCACTTGGAATGAAGGTGTTACTATTGAAGAACATCTTGAGTAATTCTATAACTATGCCGATAACCTGGACATTAGTGAAGATGATGTATGGATGAGAGTATTTGTCGAAAGCCTAGATGGAGAGGCTAGAAAATGGTTCAGAGAACTAATCCCAAGATATATAGCAAATATTAAGGCTTTAGATGATGCATTTCTAAAGAAAATGGTGAGTTGTTGTATGATTTTAATAAGAGCTTTAGCCGTATGTATAGCAAGATACCAGCTGAAGTAAAACCCACTACTACCTCTACTAAACTCACTTATGCCAGTGCTTTCGCTTCTGACTTCTGCCTACTATTGAAGGAGAGGCAATGTGCTACTTTAGCTAACATGTAGGATGCATCCTTGGAAGTGGAATCAAACTTCATGGCTGCAGAGAAGCTCAACAGAAATGTTGATAGAAGAAGATAGATGGGAGAGCCTTCATCATCCTCTGATCCTAAGAGAGATAAAATGACCAAAATGATAGAGTCATTAGCCTCTAAAATCTCCAAATTAAAGGTTGAGTAGCACCCCAGGAAAGGGAGAGTTCCTAAAACCTTTGCTCCTAGAAATCCAAATTGAAATCCATATAGAATGACTAATTAGCAGTTACAAATTTTTCAAAGAAGTAAAGATGCCAATGAAGACCTAACGGTGAAGGCCCCTTTTCAAAATGCAGTCATGGAAGAAGAGCAGTTTGAAGACAAAGGAAATGCTTCCTTTTTGACCTCATCTGCTTATGAAAATTCATTGTTCAATGACCAGATTAGCCAAGAATGGGGTGGTGAAGCTATTATATAAATTGAAGATCAACAAAGATATAATATGAGGTCAAAGATGAATAATGCGAAGGAACCTCCTATTCAAAGAGTTGTTTTCCCTGCAGTACAACAAGCTAATAAGCAAAAGCAACCAGCAGTTGATCCCATCATCCTCAAAGCTCCATCTCATGAGGTAAGAGGCCTTGACGAGTCTCCTTCTCCTTTCAGTTTTCAATCAGAAATTCAGAAGCTAAGAATACCTATGCCTTTGATTGAACTATTGAAGAACGAGTCCTTGAAAATATCCATCCTCAAGGCCCTTAAGCCTAAAGCCATCCAAGCCTCCAGTGAATATGTAAATCTACAAGATGACAAGCCAACTGTTATTCTCAGCCCAATGATTGAAAATTGTGAAGATAGCTCCCCATCATTCTATGTCTCTCTAACTATTCATCAAAAAATCCTTCACAACTGCCTTTTGGACACTGGATCCAACCATAATCTAATGCCCAAGGCTGTCGTGGATGAGTTGGGTCTTGATATCACCAAACCTTATCATGACCTATTTTCTTTTGACTCTAGAAAAGTGAAATGCCTGGGATTAATCAAGGACCTAGCCAACACTTTGTCTTAGTTTCCCATGAATAGCATGATGATGGATATTGTGGTAGCAGATGTACCCCCCAAGTTTGGCATGGTACTTTCCAAAGGTTGGATCAAGAGATTAGGTGGATCATTACAAAATGATCTATCCTATGCTACTGTCCCAGTCTTTGGAGGTGAGAGAAAGAGATTACACACAGAAGCTCAGTTGGCTTATATCATCAGTGATGAGAAGAATCCCACTAATCATCCCATCTATGTTGTTGACACTGATTTTGGATTATGTATTCTTCATATTGAATAATCCCAGTTGGTCTCCACACAGCTTATAAAACTAGTTTGCCATATCGTTGAGGAAGAAGGCCCACAAATTTGGGACATGTTCTTTGATGGGGCTTGCTCTAACGAAGCTGCATGGGAAGGTGTAGTCCTTGTGTCCCTCACACAAGAATACATTAATTTATCTTTCAAATTAACATTTGAGGTCACAAATAACATAGCAGAGTATGAAGCTTTTGTTCTGGGCTTCAGCGCTGCTAAAGAAATGGGTATCAAAGGCATGAAAGTGTTTGGAGATGCAAACCTCATCATTCAGCAAGTCAATAAAGTATTCCAAGCAAAGCATCCAAGACTAAAAGCATACATAGATGAGGTATGGAGGCTTAAGAGCTGTTTTAATGATTTCAACATTTCTTATATTCCGGGAATGAAGAGCGAGCTTGCCGACTCCCTTGCTACGTCTGCTAGCACGTTTATTTCTCCTTTGCCTCCTAATTTGGCGTATGAGGTTTAGGTAAGATATAGACAGTCTCTACTTGACAATGTCAAATACTGGAGAGTTTTTTAAAACGGTGAGGAAACTAATAGGTTTTTACAAGTCGTTGAGAAATTTTCTGAAACGCACATCGACCAAGAAAATGAAACCATGGAAAAATGCAGCCAGTCCAAGCTAAAGGATGAGATCGACCGAGGAGGCATTGTCCAATTGCCTATTCATCATATTCCAAAAGGATTGGTGCCTCTAGAGAAGTTGTTCAATCATAACGATGTGCCTTATAAGCTTGCCAAGACAGAAAATGAGTCTGTTGTTTGTAAACATAATATAGGGATCCCACCCCGTTCGAAATTCATCAATCTATCCACTCATTTGTGTTCTACCTAGAATTATGAGGATTGCACCCTAATAAAGAAATTCACTGATATTCTTGCCTGGGAATACTGTGATCTTAAAGATTATGACACAAAGATCATTCAGCATAAGATTCGAGTGGAGAAGAACACCACCCCTTTTAAGCAAAAATTAAGACCTATCAGCCCTCTCTTCTTGCCTTTGATTGAGAAAGAGATCAAGAAGTTGTTGGATGCCAAAATCATAGTTCCTTTAAGGTATTCAAAGTGGATAGCTAACCTTGTGGTAGTAAGAAAGAAAAATGGAGAGATCAGGCTTTGTGTTGACTTCAGAAATCTGAACAAGTGTTCTAAAAATGATAACTACCCCCTGCCTAAGATGGAACACTTGCTGCAAAGAGTTTCAGGGGCTAGAGTAATGTATTTCTTAGACGGATTTTTAGGTTACAATCAGGTTGTTGTACATCTAGAAGATTAGGAAAGGACCAACTTCACTACTCCTTGGGGCACTTTCATGTACTCCAATATGCCTTTCGGATTTGATGAATGTTGGGGCTAGTTTTCAAAGGGCCATGGACAAAGCCTTTTTGAGAGAGAAGGCAACGTTTGTCCTTATTTATCTTGATGACATAAGAGTCATCTCTAGCAATAACAAAGACCATTTGTAGCATCTGAAGAAGGTCTTCCTAAAGTTCAGACAGTTTGGAATTTCAGTGAACCCGAAGAAGTCACAATTTACTCTAGAAGAAGGCAAGCTTTTGGGACATATTGTTTCTGTTGAAGGTGTGAATATTGATCCAACAAGAGTTCAAGAAATTCAGACATTGTCCATCCCAAGGTCAAAAAGGTACATTCAATCCTTCCTGGGTAATATTAACTTTGTAAGGAGGTTCATTCCAAACTTTGCAGAGTTAGTAAAGCACATCACTTCCATGCTGAAGAAAGGATCAGAAATAAAATGGACAGATGCTTCAAGAAGCTCTTTTGAAGCCATGAAGCAAGCTATCATGGAAGCTCCCATTCTAATAAGCCCAAATTACACTAAGGATTTTTGTATCTTCTCTTTTGCCTCTTATGATACACTTGCAGCAGTTTTGTTGTAGGAAAATGATGAAGGCATGGAGAACCCCATGGCGTTTTTCAACAAAACTCTAAGGGATGCTAAACTAAGGTATGAATTTATTGAAAAACAAGCTTATGCTCTCAAAAAACCTTTAAATGCATTCGAAACTTATATTTTTCATTCCAAAGTGGTTGCATATGTACGTTCAGGCTCAGTAAAGGATGTCTTAAATCACCGAGATATTGATGGAAAGAGAGCTAAATGGATTGCAAAATTCATAGAGTCTAACATAGAGGTGAAGCCCACTAAGCTTGTCAAAGGCCAGGGCTTGGCTAAAGTTATGGCTGAAGAAAATTGTAGCTTGTTAGAAATAAATCGCATGGGTCTAAATTCATATGATGAGCAGATAGAGGGAGCAACAAAAGAACAAAAGTAGAATCAGTCTCTGGTTGAAAAACTAGCTACCTTTGAATGGTATTACATCACAATTCATTTTCTGCAAAAGCTAGAAGTCACTTCAGGGCTTAGCTCTAGTCAAGCCCGAGCCATTAAACTTCGATCAGCTAAATTATGCATAAACAAAAATCTGCTTTATTGGAAATACCCATCGGGAATCCTCTTGGGATGTCTACATAAAGAACAAGTTGTGGAAGTCGTACACCAGTTCCATTCTAGCATCTGTGGAGGGCATCATTATTGGAGGACCACAGCTCAAAAAATTGTGAGGGCTAGGTATTATTGGCCTACTCTATTCTCTGATGTGTTTTCCTTTGTGAAAGCTTGTGACAAGTATCAGAGGTTTGCAGGAAGACAACAGCTAAAATCTATGCCCTTGAAGTCAATACATGTCAATGGTCCCTTTCAATAGTGGGGCTTGGACTTTATAGGTGAGATCAACCCACATTCCAGTGGCCAACACAAATGGATCTTAGTAGCCAATGATTATTTCACCAAGTGGACTGAGGCTATACCCACTAAGAATGCCAATCATCAAGTTGTCATAAAGTTCTTGAATGAAAATATTTTCACGAGATTTCTTTTCCCAACCAAACTAGTCACTGATAATGTAGTAGCTTTCAAGGCAAAAGAATTGGTGGACATGTCTGAATCCATGGGCATTCAAGTGGTGCATTCTACCTCATATTATCCTCAAGGCAATGGCCTG
>APFE031193149.1:0-11613 GCA_000404065.3 Pinus taeda | reverse complement strand
ATTTCCACATAATATTCACCCATGAACCCACAATTCCACCTTGGAGGACATTGGGCAATTTCACTTTCACACAACCAAATTGGCGAATCTTGAAGCGGCACTTGTCAAATCCTCATTGGGAAAAAACTAAAGAAGATTACCATTATGTTGACTAGACTGCCATGTCATCATTTTGTCCTGTTTTGCAATTTTTTTAGTTGTTTAGGAAAACGAACAACATGCATTTTCTCCCTCATCCAGACTCGGTTTTCAGTGAAATGAATTGCTTTGTGATCGTCTTGACGAGATGGATGCATTTGTACAATTTGTGAGCAATTTAGAGCACTATGAATTTTGAGCTATTTACAGATCACCTCATCACTACTAGCCATGACAAACATTTCTTCAAACATTTCACGAATATGTAATCTATAGGTGTGTTGCAGCTTCAGAATTCTGCTGCCAAAACATGGGGGATAACCACCCGATTCAGACCTTAAGACAACTCCTTTTCCGTTTAAAGTGGTGGCTTCGACTAGGGATAATGGGACCATTTTCCCAATGTGGGTTTTAAGATGAGAGTGGGTGGTTCATGAGTGTTTTTGTAATAGAATAATGATAATATAAGTGACTTATTCTATGATGCAATTTATCTAATTTAACTTATCCTAATATAAACCCGGGTGTTCTTGCATGGTACACGATCTACAAAGATATCCTTTTACCATGTGATAATAAAGATTGAACACAGTTAAATGGAGATGATAACATAAAAGATAATTCCTTTGAATAAATAGTTAGTTAAATGAATTTATAAAATATATCACATGTCTAATGAGTTATATATGAAAATCAAAACCTCAGTTATGGCATCAATACAAAAGTGCAATTAATGCTTCATAGAAATAATAAATATCACACATAATTCATGAAAAGAAAATTTTCCCACTAATTAAATGTAAACAAAATTATGCATACACGATAATAGTACCACATGTATGAAGTCTTGCTCATTTAACAAATGACATAGAACAAATTCTTCCTTCAAATCAAATTGTCTCCCAAGAATATAGAAGTGCACCAACAAAGGAAAGTAATCTGATATCTAAAAGAAAATATCATGTTCCATCATTTCACCAAAGCATTAACAAACTTACAATAGTGCATTCTTTGCAAATGTTTTTGATAAAATTATGGACCCTTCTCTAAATGCATGAGAAGGGTATAAATACTATTCTAACTAAATATGCAAAAATAGATTATACAAAATTTGAGGAGGTTTCAAACAACCTTCCTCCTACATAGGTAACTAACTCCAAAACTAAATAGAGATCAACTAAAAATAACTAAGAGGATGACTTTTTGTTTGCTAGCTTGTCCTTTAAATAAAAAATATCGATCATCGGTTGAATTTGAGGAGGTGGCCCGAAATGAGATTTGAGCTGTCCTGTAAAGATTGCATCGGCAAGAGGTGGCAACATCCTTTGAGTCACATGGAGGGAACAGTTGAGGGCCATCATCTGGCTATGTGGCTTGACCAAATACTGCCAATATGACTCCGAGTCGATCATAGTTAGTTTCGTAATTGCATCTCTTTGTTTCCTCGCTTTTTCTTTCCAGCCTTTACTCATAACAGTTAAGTCATGCATTTATGATGCAGGAGCATCAAGGCCAACTTTCATTTTTTATTTATGTAATAAAGGGGGGTGTGACATTTTAATTGTTTTATTAATTAATTTGGTATTTTTTTATAAAATAGGAGATAAATTCTAAAAGTGAGGATTTTGTAAATAATTCTCAAATATGAGAGAATTTGGTCAGTTGAGGATGTAAAGGGATGAGAGATTTTAATTTAGAAATTAGTTTCATAAATTTTGGGTGAGAGAGGATCCTTAGGGATTCAAAAGTGATTTTAGGATTTGTTGAGATATTTGGTGATTTTGTTGAGTGATTAAAGGGATATGAACCAAAATTGGTTCAATTCAAATTGTATAAATTTATGAGCCTCAAAGGCAAATTAGGGTAGATAGGATAGAATAGAGAGGAGAAAGTGAAGCTTGGACAGCCAAAGCTTGAAAGCCTCCAGGCAATTGTAAGCGCCAATTTATTGGAAATCAGGCCACGGAAGGAAGTTGTATTGTAAGTGTTTAGTGTGTTAATACAACAATTGTTTTTTTTTACTGAATGTCAATTATTGAGTTTGCGTAAGATTGAATTTGTGTGTGTTCAATGAATGAAAGGGAATTCGTTCCTCTTTGAAATCTAAGGTTATTATGTGCAAAGGAATGGTGTTTAGCTTATGAAAGAAATTCAATTTCTGCAGAGGTTCATTATGTGAGACTGCACCTTAATTGAAATCATGGAATTGGTAAATCGATCACCATGGATCGATTTCAAGAAGAAAAACTTCCTGTATCAGTAGATTGTTAGTTACTGTTTGAAAGAGGGCGTTATTGTATATGATTGCCAAGAGTTCGGTCTGGAATTTTTTTGTCTTACCATCTCTGAAAATGCAGTACGCTGTCATTGAAAGCAATGATCTTCATTGATTTGAAATGAACGCATGGAGCGTTAATGAAATGATGTGTACCTTAATTAAAACATAATTTAATTGAAACTGGAGTGGCTTGGAGCGTGTTAACACCATACAGATTGCGTATTGGTAAATCGATGGGGCTTTGAAATAGGTGTAGGCTTAATTTCATTCCATTAGCAACAAAATCCAGTTTCAATTCATTTGCTATAGAAGTTTTATGTTGAGTCGAATAGTTTTATGTGGAATCGATTGGTGAATCGAATGCATGGGTTTTGCAGCTTGTTGGAAGTTTTAAACAAGGCGCAGAAAGGCGTAGAATTCAATGTTGTTTGGAGTAGATAAAACAATGGAACACTTTATACAACAGTGGAATGGATTCACACGGTGATATGGAGTGATAACTGAATACGTTGATCACCTTATGGTAAATGTGTTTCTAGTGTGTCAAATCATGGAGGATTGTAGAAATAGCCAACGTTTGGTATCCAAGACTGTGTTTTATATGTTCGAATGTTTATTAAGTTTGCAGGTGAAAATCGATTTGAATGTTTATTAAGTTTGCAGGTGGAAATCGATTGGTGGGAGAATCGTGAGCAGTAAGGTGAGTTCACAATAATTTTGATCAGATGTTGAAATAGAGAATTGAGTTAAGTTATGGTTTTAATGAGCAGTGTTTTGAAAACAAATAGAACGCACAGTAATAGGAAGCGTAGAGCTTCATAAGGGCGCAAAGCATTTTTATTGGAATTTGTTCAGAATTTAATTGAATTTGCGTTCTATGAATGCTGGAATATGGATCGATAGAGTTCCATACATTGGGATTCAATACATTGTTAATATGGATGTTGGAATGATAGAGTTCCATACAATTTGGAGCGAATGATATTGTGCAGACATAGGTATCTGATCAACGAAGAGGAGAGTGGTAAGAAAATAGACCAGACATTTTGTTCATGTTGAAATCATTGACTGAATGGAGTTCTATCATTGAATTGTTGAAGATTTAATTAGTAATGCAGGGTTAAAGGTAAGGCACATTTCTGTAATTAAATCCAGTCATATCTGAATGTTGAAGGAAATGATGAATGAAGTTACTTAAATTGAGTCTAAAATGAAGTTTGGGGTTGAGTAAATGAAAATGATTTGAAGCATGAGTGTTTTCTAACACATAGTATTTTGTGAACAAGATATTGAAAAGTTTCCGCAAATTTAAGTGTCAATTTGTCGTGTATTGAAGTTGGGAAATCGTTTGAGGAGCATGTTTTATATGCACGAGCATCAGAGTAAAAAGATTATGGGTTTTGCAAGCTAGCCCTGCATCATTTTTTGGTATCAGAGATGGAGTAGCTCTGTTTGAAGATTCAAGTTTTTAAGTTAAGTTAATTGCATGTGATGAATGAATGTTAGATTTTGGAACTGATGAATATTGCAGCACAGAGATGCAGTGCAGTTGAGGAAGTGAAACAAGATCAACGAGATCTTGAAAGGTGAGTTGACAGGTATTATTTATCTTTGTTTTTAAAGGTTATGCTTGGATAATTTGATTTACAGGCATAGTGAAGAAATCTCAGCAGGAAGAAGCAGATCACAGCTGGAGTGCAGTGATGAAGGAGTCTAGAAAAGGATTCTAGGTGGAAGTGGCAGAACCTAAAGATTCAACAGAGTTTGAATGAAAAGGACAAGTGTGTTCTTGAAAGTTGCAGATGAGAGAAGCCTGAAGGAGTAGTGGAGAATGCTCAGAAGGTTCCAGCAGAGGACCAGTGATTACCAAAAGACCATATCTGGAGGGAAGGTTGGTGAGGTAAGTGGCAGCAAGAGAGTTTGATGTTGTAGGGGCTTGATGCAACTCATGGGTGAGAAACTCATGGCGAAGGAGATGACTACTAAAAGTCGTAAAGGAGAAAGAAGAAGTTCAAAAAGAGGCCACAATAGAAAATAGAAGAAATATGCCAAGGCGAATGGCATAAGACCGCAGTTGACTCAGGAAAAGTATGAGAAAGAGAAAGCTGAGAAAGCAATGCATCTTGAGTTATTGATGGAATTGCTACAGGAAAATATGAAGGACCAGAGAGTGGGTTGGCTCATGAGGAAGAGAGTGAAATGGAAAAGGCTACAGCAGAAAAGAGATCGACAGATAAACATGCAGTTAACAAAGGAGCTGAGGAAGCTTGAGCAGATGATGGATGTACAGTTGAGACATGAAGAACTTAGAGTAGCTGAGTTGGAAGAGGAGGTTTCCATTGGTGAAACAGAGGAGAAGATCATTGATGATTTCTTGAGTTATTGGGTAAATCTAGATCAGCTGGATAATGTAAAACCGTGTATTTTTGTAGCTGACAATTGTGATGTAATTACAGGTTTTACTGATGAGGATGTGCAATCTTGTAAAGCTGTGAATAAAGAAGAGGATCAACTGGAAGAGTTGGTATATAAACCAACAGTTGAGACTGTTGAACTTTGTATTTTTCAAACTGAAGGTTTGTGTATGAATGCAGGGACTGTAAGTGATGATGATATGCTTCAGCAATGCCACAAAGAAATTGCATTGTTGGAATATTTGTTGGAGAATTCAGAGTATGACAGGGAGATTGCAGAAGAAAGAGTTTAGCACAGTGAGCGAGAACAAAAAGACATCATGGAAACAGATGGTGTGAGAGGAAGACTGGTTGATAGTCTTGAGAGTTCTTTAGAGAATTCTTTGGGAAGAGAGAATTAGCATACTGATGTGCTGATTGATAGGGAGAATTCAGAACAGCATACTGAGGTACTGGCAAAGGGAAGTAAGACACTGATGCCTTATGATTTTTGTTTTAACAAGTGTTTTGTGAATGTAGGTATTATCGCAGGTGTTGAAGGACATTTGACTCAGTTGAGCAGTCAAATGAAGGAGAAAGACGAGAATTCTATGGAAATTTCTAATCCATGGGATGAGGATGTTATGTTGCTAGAAAGGATGCTGAATGATCAGAATTCAGTGCAGAAAGAATCTCAATTTCAGAATTGGGAATTGCAGATGCATAGAGATGAAGATAGCAGAAAGGAGTACACAATGTACCAGTCCAGTAAGTTGCTGATAGGAGAAGGCAAAGAAGAAGTTTTCCATTATAGAAGACAAGAGGGCATGGATGATTGGGTGGCAGTAAGAAATGAGAAGGTAAGAACGGAAACAAGTATAGAAGCATTAAGTCAGCAAGTGACTGTAAAAATTGAATGAGTAAGAACTGAGCAAGCCGTCTTAGCTTAGCAGGCAGCAAGAAATCAGCAGCTTGAAGATTTATTGGACAAGGAAATTGAATTAATCAGAAGAATCATGTTGAAAGTGTCTCAGAGGAAGACATCAGCAAGGAAGAGAAGTAGCAGAAGCAGCAACAAAATAAATACAGAGACAGATCGTGAAAGTGCATCAAGTGGAGCAAGACAACATAAAGTGTGGAGACCTGGAGAAGAACAACAGACAGAAGCAACGACAAATGGAAATTTGCAGCACAAGATATGGGATCCAGGCAAACAGAGATCTGAACACATGATCAGGCGATCATGATTAATTTCAAACTTGGGAGTCTGATGCAGGAGCATCAAGGCCAACTTTAATTTTTTATTTATGTAATAAAGGGGGGTGTGACATTTTAACTGTTTTATTAATTAATTTGGTATTTTATTTATAAAATAGGAGATAAATTCTAAAAGTGAGGATTTTGTAAATATCCTCAAATATGAGAGAATTTGGTCAGTTGAGGATGTAAAGGGATGAGAGATTTTAATTTAGAAATTAGTTTCATAAAATTTGGGTGAGAGAGGATCCTTAGGGATTCAAAAGTGATTTTAGGATTTGTTGAGATATTTGGGGATTTTGTTGAGTGATTAAAGGGATATGAACCAGAATTGGTTCAATTCAAATTGTATAAATTTATGAGCCTCAAAGGCAAATTAGGGTAGATAGGATAGAATAGAGAGGAGAAAGTGAAGCTTGGACAGCTAAAGCTTGAAAGCCTCCGGGCAATTGTAAGGGCCAATTTGTTGGAAATCAGGCCACGGAAGGAAGTTGTATTGTAAGTGTTTAGTGTGTTAATACAACAATTGTTTTTTTTTACTGAATGTCAATTATTGAGTTTGCATAAGATTGAACTTGTGTGTTTTCAATGAATGAAAGGGAATTCGTTCCTCTTTGAAATCTGGGGTTATTATGTGCAAAGGAATGGTGTTTAGCTTATGAAAGAAATTCAATTTCTGCAGAGGTTCATTATGTGAGACTGCACCTTAATTGAAATCATGGAATTGGTAAATCGATCACCATGGATCGATTTCAAGAACAAAAAAATCATGTATCAGTAGATTGTTAGTTACTGTTTGAATGAGGGCGTTATTGTATATGATTGCCAAGAGTTCTGTCTGGAATGTTTTTTTTTTACCGTCTCTGAAAATGCAGTATGCTGTCATTGAAAGGAATAATCTTCACTGATTTGAAATGAACACATGGAGCGTTAATGAAATGCTGGCTACCTTAATTAAAACATAATTTAATTGCAAATTAGAGTGGCTTGGAGCGTGTTAACACCATATAGATTGCGTATTGGTAAATCGATGGGGCTTTGAAATAGGTGCAGGCTTAATTTCATTCCATTAGCAACAAAATCCAATTTGAACTCATTTGTTGTAGAAGTTTTATGTTGAGTCGAATAATTTTGTGTGGAATCGATTGGTGAATCGAATGCATGGGGTTTGCAGCTTGTTGGAAGTTTAAACAAGGCGCAGAAAGGCGTAGAATTCAATGTTGTTTGGAGCAGAGAAAACAATGGAACGTTTTATACAGCAGTGGAATGGATTCACACGGTGATATGGAGTGATAACTGAATACGTTGATCACCTTATGGTAAATGCATTTTTTGTGTGTCAAATCATGGAGGATTGCAGAAATAGCCAGCGTTTAGTATCCAAGACTGCGTTTTATATGTTTGAATGTTTATTAAGTTTGCAGGTGAAAATCAATTTGAATGTTTATTAAATTTGCAGGTGGAAATCGATTGGTGGGAGAATCGTGAGCGGTAAGGTGAGTTCACAATAATTTTGATCAGATGTTGAAATAGAGAATTGAATTAAGCTATGGTTTTAATGAGCAGTGTTTTGAAAACAAATAGAACACACAGTAATAGGAAGCGTAGAGCTTCATAAGGGCGAATAGCATTTTTATTGGAATCTGTTCAGAATTTAATTGAATTTGTGTTCTCTGAATGCTGGAATATGGAGCGATAGAGTTCCATACATTGGGATTCAATACATTGTTAATATGGATGCTGGAATGATAGAGTTCCATACAATTTGGAGTGAATGATATTGTGCAGACACAGGTATCTGATCAACGATGAGGAGAGTGGTAAGAAAATAGACCAGACATTTTGCTCATGTTGAAAGCATTGGTTGAATGGAGTTCTATCATTGAATTGTTGAAGATTTAATTAGTAATGCAGGGTTAAAGGTAAGGCGCATTTCTGTAATTAAATCCAGTCATATCTGAATGTTGAAGGAAATGATGAATGAAGTTACTTAAATTGTGTCTGAAATGAAGTTTGGGGTTGAGTAAATGAAAATGATTTGAAGCATGAGTGTTTTCTAACACATAGTATTTTGTGAACAAGATATTGAAAAGCTTCCGCAAATTTAAGTGTCAATTTGCCATGTATTGAAGTTGGGAAATTGTTTGAGGAGCATATTTTATATGCATGGGCATCAGAGTAAAACGATTCTGGGTTTTGCAGGCTAGCCCTGCGTCAATTTATTTCTAATTACCCCCTTCATGAGATTGGTAGCAAACAGGGTATGATTTACTACCTTAATGATGTTCTTTGATACTCCAACTGCCCTCGCGACTGTGAACTCAGCCTGTTTTATCCTAGCATCCCAACCAGTGAAGAGGATGTCTTTGTGAGTTTCCTCAATATCTGGTAGATTGGCCTTCTTTCCCTCTTCTGATTCTTTCCATTCAATGAATTCAGAGATTTTGGTGTTTAAATCATTAAACTCCATTCTTTGGTCCATGTCTTTGTTTGTGAGCTGGTCGCTAGTAATCAGGTAGGGAGTGATGTGCGATAGCTTCCGGCAGAAATACTCTCGTTGCTTGACTAGAAGAAAATTTAGTTCTAGAGCCTCTTTGATGAATTCCTCAACAATAGGAACATCCTTGTACCTGTATAGGGATTGGTGTAATTCCTGAAGCTACATGTTTTTGTCTGATAAGTTGGCTTCATGGCTTATTTTCAAGACTTCCATGTCCTACTGCAATTGTGTGAGCTGCTCAGTTGCCTGCTTGTTTGTGCTTACTTTTTCTGTCTCGAGCTTTTGTTCGAGCTGTACAATTCTTTTCTCCCTTTCCTTTAGCAGAGTAGACACCTCAATAGCCTGATCCATAGTGGCCGACGCGTATGCTCCTGTGAACTGTGATAGTCTAGTCAAGTTTTTAACTAGATTGAAAGGCATTTCCTTCCAGACAATGTCCATTGGCTCATCTCCAGGTGAGAATTCAGGTGCATCTACTCTTCTCCTCTAGGTTTTAACCCCATACAGAAATTACTTGCATACGAATTCTAAGAATATAGAAAAATAAACAATGCGAGAGCATAACACATAAAACACATATACACAGAGATTTTCCCTTGGATCCCAAAACCAGGACTACCAGCTCGATTTTTCATTATTTTCCTTTCAATGTTACAATACATATTTGTACATGCCGAAGCATCCAATACCATGGAACAAAAACCATCGCGTCTAAAACGATGGACCGAAAAGTATCGTGTCCAAAACCATGTGCGCAAATCATGCACAAAACCATAGGTGGGTCCACCCAACCTAACATAGGGTCCAAAACCAAAATTTTCTGGGGCGTTGCCCCGGACCCCATAGAGTGGGGTTACTTGAACCCTTAAACTCCTTGTGACCCCCCCACTACGCAATCGATACAATGAAGTGGGGGCCCACCCACCCCCCCCCCCAGCCCCTCCGGTTAATTACGTGGCTAAGGTCGTGGAAAGAATATAACACAACCCAACGTTATCCCACTTGTTGTTTTCTTTCCATAGGGGGCCACAAGAGAGATTAGTATTGTTTCTCTACACCAAGAGAACTTCTCAGAGCTCACAGATTTTGTCAATACATTTGTATTCTTCTTCAAAGTGTCCACCTTTACCAACAACACCTTTTTGTCTTCTATCATATCCCTCACAAAGTGATACTAAACATCAATGTGCTTTGCCTTTGAATGATATGTAGGGTTCTTTACCAAGAAAATTGCACTTTGACTATCACAGTCTATCCTCATAGCTCCCTGTACTAACCCCATACTTGAACACAATCTCTGCAACCAAACTGCTTCCTTGATTGCATGAGTGGTTGTCATGTATTCTGCCTTTGTAGTTGATAGTGCCACTACAGATTGTTTCTTACTCATCCAACTGACTGCACCTCCAAATAGGTTAAACACATACCCACTTTTAGATCTTCTTTGATCCAGATCTCCAGCCCAGTCTGCATCAACAAAGCCACGAATATCAAACACTCTGTCTAATCCTGGTCTTCCTTGGTAGCACAAACCATAATCACTAGTGCCATGAATATACCTGAAAACCCACTTCATTGTTGTCCAATGCTCCTTTCCTGGTTTTGAGATAAACCTGCTCAATACTCCCACTGCATGTGCAATGTCTGGTCTAGTATAGACCATTGCATACATCAAGCTACCGACTGCACTTGCATATGGAATACGGGACATGTCCTCTTCCTCTTCTTATGTCTTGGGACACTGCTCAACAAATAAATTTACACCTACAACAATAGGAACCTTCACTGGTTTACTATCGTGCATATTAAATCTCTGCAATATTGTCTCGACATACTTCGTCTGGTTTAACTAGAGCTTCCTCTTTTTCCGATCTCTTTTAATTTCCATACCTAAAATATAGTTTGTAGCACCAAGATCTTTCATGTCGAATTTGGAGGACAAATGTGTCTTCAAATCCTGGATAATTTCTTTGTCATTTCGAACCAGCAACATATCATCCACATACAAGACCAGATAAATAACACGATCACGAATTAATTTAAAATACACACAGTGATCTTCTTTGCTTCTGGTGAAGCCAAGTCCCCATATAAATGTATCAAATTTTTGATACCACATCCTTGGTGATTGTTTTAAGCCATACTTAGACTTCTTTAACTTGCATACCAGTTCTTTCTTACCCTTCACTACAAAACCTTCAGGTTGCTTCATGTAGATCTCCTCTTCCAGATCCCCGTGAAGAGTTGTTGTCTTCACATCCATCTGTTCTACCTCAAAATAAAAAGCAGCAGTAACAGATAACAGTAATATAATAGAAGTTACCTTGGCAACATGAGAAAAAATATCACCAAAATCAGTTCCCGGTACTTGGGAATAAACTTTTTCTACCAACCGAGCTTTGTATTTCTCTACCTTTCCTTATGCATTTGTCTTCTTCTTGAACACCCATTTGTTTCCAATCGGTTTCCTTCTAGCCCACAACTCCACCAGATCCCAAGCCTCATTTTTGTGCAAAGATGCCATTTCATCAACCATGGCCTCTTTCTAGAGTTTTCCATCCTCTGAATCTATTGTTTCCTGAACAGTTCTGGGATCATCATCAGTAATAGATAAAGAAAACTTTGAACAGAAAGTAGATGGACTATACGTTTCTGGCTGCCTTCTTTCTCGAATTGATCTTCTCACACTCGTATTTTGTGGCTCTTCATCTTATGATTCCTCCTCTGTTGTAGAGTCTGATTCTTCCTCCTTAAGCTCAAACTCTATCTTCTCAAGTTCCTTTGGTTGGACTTCATGTTTAATAACATCTTTTACCTCTTTGAATACCACATCTCGACTGTACACAACCTTCCTTGATATTGGGTTCCAAAGCTTATAACCCTTTAAACCATCCTTATACCCAATAAAGATGCACTTTTTAGATTTACTATCCAACTTGGTTCGTTTCTCCGTTGGAACATGTACATATGCATCACATCCAAATACCCTCAGATGTGAAAGAGAGGGTTTCTTACCAGTCCATACCTCTTATGAAGTCTTATCCTCC